>JANSVA010033432.1:0-14104 GCA_025504915.1 Erythroxylum reticulatum | reverse complement strand
AAATAATTTAAAGTTATTATTTATAAACCAATATTTATTTTAAATATATAGTAACTATTTATATATATTTAAATATAATTATATTTATTAATAATTATTAAATGATTTTATAAAATAAAAATTTAAATTAAATTAACTTATTTATAAATTTTAGTAATAATTAATTTAATTAATTAAATATATAATATTAAATAAAATTATTTAAATTCTTATTAATAATTAATATATACAATAATATATATTTAATTGATAGTAAATTAAATAATATATGTTTTTGTTTTAGGTTTCACTTCTCGTTAGTTATTTCTTCATTATAAATTCTTCCTATAAATTGTAATAGTTAGAGAGTTAATGATCTTTATTATTTTTTATTTGACGTTTTGATGTAATTATTATTTTTATGTGATGAAATTGTAATATTTAAAATACTTTGTATTTTTCTTAAATTTATATTTGTACGATAATTAAATGATCTTTTTTATATTAATAGTAGTTATTATTTATGTACGAAATATGTGAAAATTATTGTTAATAAAAATAAATAAATTGTTTTTATTTTAAAATTTTATTATTATGATTTTGGAGACATGGTTAATGTAAAATTATAAAGTATACATTATAATATACTAATAGACTATTTTGTAATTTTTAAAAAATTCAGGAGTTATTTCATAAATTTAAAAATACCCTAAAATGGTACCCGGTATAGACTGTTATCAGTATAGTATTATACCAAAACCTAATTCGATATCAAGCTCGATACAATATTCAAATCATTGACCTACATAACTGTGTATAATGACTATGTAAATCTTTATAAACACGTGAAGATTGAAGAATTTGATTTCTGGTCACGCGGAGTTACATGCATATATGTGTTCATATACCCAATTGTGTATGTTGCCTATGGAAGCCTCTGTGCCTATGTAAAATTGTGAATTAAGGTATTTTTGATGACCATGCATATCCTAGAAAACCTAAAATTTACTATAAAAGGACGTGAATAGAGGAAAAGAAAAGTGAGCCAAAATTTTAAGAGCTTTAAGGTCGTAAGCAACATTTAGAGGTGGCAATTTTGATCAAGGGACAAGGAAAACATGAAGTTAATGTTAAGAGATCTAATAGAAACTACTTCTAATCCAACTTGCAAGAAGAATCGTTAGAAGAAAAGGGAGATTTAGAATTATGAATTCTTTGTGTGATGAACCCTAAGTTGTGATAACAATATGTTTTAATCCTTTATTTAATGCAATTATATTGATTTATTTATTGTGATTCAATTAGGCTTTTTACTCTTATTTTGATATATCCAGAGTATAGTGAATGATTTGATTTCGTATGAATGAGATTGAGAAATCCTCTTATATGAATAGATTTACCATAATTGGAAGGAGTTGCATGCAAACCTAGAGATAGGCCAACATAAATCCTTTGGATTAGGGTAAAACCTAATAGTCATAAATTGATAATGCAATATTGGAGGTTTTAACTAGAAAGATTTCTATTAATCAACTAGTGGATTAGATGTCAATAATCTTGAGAAAGATATTAACATAAGATACGAATTTCCATGGTTCAATAATCAATAATATAATTGTATAATAAAAGGTTAATATTTAATAATTCTTAGGGGATTCATCGGCTAGACAATATTATTTGATGTTGATTTTTCTTAGTAATTTCCACTATCTTTTATTCAGAATTATTTTAATTCCTAGTTTGTTTATTTAGCTTAATTTTTAATTAAAATTCAAAATTTGATCCTTAGGTTAGATAATAGAAAAGGTAACTATTAGTGTTCCAATCTTTATGGGATAACCTGTACTTGCCTTTATTAGCTAAAGCTACATCGTACATTTATAGTAAATTTAAATATTGACCTAATCATAGTTAGTCAAACACGTATCTAGTATATGCATATATATATATATATTGATATGTTATATATATTGATATGTTCTTAATTGATGATGAATTTATTCAATAACACTCAGTGAATATTGCTAGGAAAGTGTTTAAGATACTCACTTTGACTCATATGTGATCTTAGGCACAATTCGGAAGTGAAAGATTAAAGTGAGTCGAAAGTATTACATTTGAGCCATTTTTCGAAGATTCATAATCCTTTGTTTCCATGGAATAAGAAGAAGAATGATTAGAGCAAGAGGAGATAAGAAATTGCATGAAGATGAAGCAAAAAGTCATGAGAATGCAAGTCACGACCATGACTTATTACTCACCTTGCATAGGTGTGACTCAAGACTTAAAGTGACGCCCATGACTTAACATGTCATGGCTATGATTCTCACACATATGGGGCTCGAAACCCTAGTTTTTAATATAAATAGACATGTAATGGTAGAGCGAAGGTTTTATGATAGTTTTGGAGTGTTTTTGGGCTGAAGCTTCAGGAGCCTTTGGGAGAGAAGAGAGTGCGATGAAGCTATTACATATGGAGAGGCCTATGGAGGGGTAGCTTTTTTGACATTAGTTCAAAGGTGAAATCGACGCGAATGACCCAGTTAAGTGTATTTCTCTATGTATTTGTTGTTTTTTTCTCTCTTATATATTGATTGTTTTATCCTATGTTTAATGGTTAGGGTGTAAGAATGATTGAATGCTTTATTTGATTATTTTTATGTAAGAACTTATTGCTAGAATCGAATACAATATGTAATCGTTATTTTTTTGATTCATTTGTAGCGACTAATGGTTCGTAATCACTAGGGATAACATAACCTAGGTTAAATAATCCGAGCTTATGTGATTAGTGCTTAGATTGATCTGCTTTTTTAATTTGTAAGGCAACTGTCTGACTAAATCTGGAGAGCGTCTCTTAGGTTATCCGATAACTAGGGATAATTAATGAGCTCTTCTTAATTAACTAGGACCTAAGCAAAAATTAGGATTAACAGAGCTTGTTATTAATCTATGACTAATAATTCAAGGAGAGGTAAAAGAACAACAAATCAAAGAAATGTGCTTAATTAAGGTGTAGGCTAAGATTGAACCAAAGAATCGAGTCCCTAATGAATTTTCCACTTTCAACATTTTTGTATGTTTTCTTTAATTTTCTTTTATTAGTTAGTTTGGTTTTATTTTCTTATTTCAAACCAAATAACCCCCAAAACCTAAACCCCAATTAATTTCATTTCAATAACTTTACACACTCTCTCTCTAAGATTGACCTAGACTCACGACTATTACAGTAGTAGTCTAGTTTATTTTGTGTAGTGTTACGCCACACTACCATATATCAAACATATAAATAAAGTATGTAACTTATGAACTTATAATCAAATTATATATCAAGCTTTGTTAGATTTTAGTTATTGATCTCCATAATCTAAAATAATATTTCCAAAATTTTATAAAAATTAAGTCAGATTTAACGTATTGATTCCTAAATAAATTAAATTCTTATTCCAAATAGAAATTTAATTTGATTTGAAAACAAATTTCAAGTTCTATTGGAAATTATTTCCAATTATCTTGACTCCTTTAAGAAAATTTAATTGAAAAATACTTTCAATAAATTATGCTTCTTATTTATTATAATTTAGAAAATCTCATTTTTTAAAATTTAACAAGTAAGAAATTATAATCCAATTAGAAAAACATTTCTAATCTAATTAGAAACTACTTTTCCTTAATTAGATTGTTTTTTGAAAAAATTTAATTGTACTAAGCCTTTAAGGCATGCAAAAGTACAAGAGAGATTGTATCATTGAGCTAAGCATACTCTTTTAATTGGGGTTATCAAGATTAGTAACTAAAAATGAAATACATAATAATTTTCTAGCTCTATACTTAACTCATACATATTACAAGTTCCATATATTGTTGATGTACCTTTCATCACCAAATTTGTTTTTGAAGATGCTGATATGAAGCCTAAGTTTTTGTATAAGTTCTTTGTGAATTATCTCCTTATCAAGATTAAAATCATAGAAAATTTAAAAGGCTTCAGTAAGCTGTCTTGGATGAAGCTCTTTTGGATGAATAGTAACTCTTCTTAAAATAGTAACTTTGTAGCTAAAATTTTGGTAGGCTCCAAGATTTTTTCAGGTAACTTTTTACTTTAGGAAGTTCCATAGATATGTACATGGGAGGATCCACTCTCTTAGAAGTAATGCAAAACCATTTTCCTACCATCAAGAATCACTATTTGTAATCAATGCGAGGGATCAGTCCAAGCAAAAAACTGATAACCCAAGTGGTGTTGAAAAATCTTGAAGTTAGGTAGTTTCTTGCAAATCTTCCATAGCAAAGGCCAATCATTTTTCTTCCACCTTGGTTGATGGTGTAGTTTCTCCTCTACTTGAGCTTTAAGCTCTGGAGTAATACATTAGTTGGTTTATTCCTAAATAAGAGACTAGTTTATCCATTCATATAAATTTAGTAATCTAGATAGGGTAAGGAGGGGTTAGATAGAATTCTACTCACTGAGGAGGATAGTTTCCTTTTTAAGTTTGTAGATGATGATAGTATGTGTAAGATATTGGAAGTAGGCCCTTGGCAAGTGTGTTGACAACTTATGTTTATTTTGAAATGGATACCTGGTCCGATGTTTGATAAAAACAATATTAAATCCATCCCTTTTTAGATCAATTTCCATACCATTCCCCTTTAGTACTTGTCAATGGATGGGTCAAGTTATTAGTGTAGTAGGAAAAATAGTGGAACTCGACTCAACCACTACTAAACTTGAAAAAGTATGTATGCTTGATTTTTTATAGAGATAAATCCCAAGCATCAATCCCTAAAGTCCTACCTATTATGAAGCTTAATATTGCTAATGAACTAGTAAAATTTGAAATATAATTATCCTATAACTAGAAACCTCAGATGGGTGGTCAATAGTCTAGAAATCAACTGGAAAAATGTTTAATAAAGGGGATTACAAAATAACTAGACTTAAATATAGCTAGTGATGAGTCTAGGTCGATCCCACAGAGTGTGTGTATAAAGCTTTTAAAATGAAATTCATTGGTGTTTAGGATAGGGTGTTTGGTTTTAAATAACAAAATAAAGTAAAATTAAACTAACGAAGTAAATTAAAGAAAACAATAAAAAATGAGAAAAATGATGAATACATTTAGGTGTCGAGTCATCGGTTCAATCTCGACCTACACATAATTAAACATACTTTATAGAATTGTTATTTTCATACCTCACCTAGCAACTATTAATTGTAGGTTAACAAAAAGCACTATTAACCTAAAATTTCCCTTAAGTTGTGTTTAATTAAATTGAGCTCTTTAATTAAACGTAACTATGGAACAATATAGAATAAGCTCTCTAGATTTAGTTAGAAAGTCGTATAACAAGTTAGTAAAATAGATTAATCAAGGCAATAACCACGTAAGCTCGGGTCATTTATCCAAGTTACATTATCCCTAATGATTTGACATTGTTATTAGCTACTAACGAACCCAAAATACAATAATTACATATTATATTGAAGATTCTAGTAATGGGTTCACATAAAAACAATCCAATGAACCCATTGAAATCATTCTTACATAATAACCAACTCAATAAGCATAAAATAACATAAATGGTTCCAAGATAGTGAAAGAACAACAAGCAAAGTATATATATGCACAAATATATTCTTTGGATTCAATTTCACCTCCATATTGGGTTGAGAAAGCTTAGCCCTCCATAGGTCTCCAAAATATGGGTGCTTTGTTACTTATTTTGCTCCTGAAACAATTCATCCTTATTGTTGTTGTCAACTTGCAACACCCAAAGTTCACGGCTGTGAGCTTTGATGCATGATCGTGACTTTTTGTCAAAACTATAAAAGTCACTGCTATGAATGTGCACTGCATCATATACTCTTCATTTTTTCAAAATTCTTTTGTGTTCTCTTCGCTATAATTCTTCTCTTTTATGTTCCATAAAGACAATTGATTGTGAATCTCTAGAAGACAACTCAAAGAATGTGCTTTCAACTCACTTTAACTCTTATACTTCCAAATTATACCTAAAAAATATGAACCAAATAGTTTCTTAAACGTTTCATAACATTAATCACTAATTGTTATGGAATAAATGCATAATCAATTAGGCACATATAAAGTTACACCACATTTAGCTTTTGATCATCCTTGGACAAATCAACACAATCAAAGTTACAAACCAAAACACTTCTACATTTTCTATATTTTCCAAGAATAAAATAAGTAAAAAGAAATAACTTCTAAAACCATAACAAAAACTCAACATTCAATGGCTCTACTCATGACCAAACAACCATTATTCCCTTCAGAAACTAAACAATCCAATGGTAGACTTGGACAAAGTGTGTGTAAATACATTGATCCATAGGTACACTCAAATACTATTCATGATCATGACATTCCACGACTTTGCAAATAAGGATGATTACTTCCCTGAACAAATTGTGCTTCACTGAAGTTCAATTGCTCTACATTGATGTTTTCAACTACAAAGCAATCAGCTGTGATGTGACTCTCTTGTCAGGTTGTTCAATTCCTTGATAAAGTTGTCGATTTTAGCCTACAATGTTATCACTTAATCTACCGCAATCGTTCCTTTTGGATTCGGGAAGGTTGAATGTTGTCTACTTCGTTTCAATGTCTAAAGAAAACTATTGTTTTCCATCTCTTTAAATAAATTATATGTCGCTTGCATTGGTGGTTGTGAAATTCCTTGATAATAGGCATTGAATCTTAGGCTAATAAAGTTTGTAAGAGTCTTTTGCTCTCTATGATGTATTTCCTTCATCATCATTTTTTTAAATCTTTCATTTAGATTTTCAAATTCTTCATTATTGCCTTGTGATGTCCAAATTGATGTGTCTTCTACTTTGTGCCTAAACTTCCTTCTCTTTTTTTTTAATTTTTTAATTTCTTGTGATTGGGTACCACAATCACAAGAAAGGGTAATAATTCTTTAAAAAAAGGAATTTAAAATTTCATAAACAAATTCCTAGCAACGACCCCAAAAACTTGTTGAGCAAGTTTTACCTAATATAAAATTCTCAATATCTGCAAGTATATGGATCGTAAACTTGTAGTAATTGAGGTATTGATCCCATAAGGAATTAACTAAAACTAAATGAACCTAACTTTGTACAAGGTTTTAAAATGTGATTTGAATGAAAAGAAATAATAAAAAATTAAAACAATCAAACAAAATTGAGAACTTAACCAGTTAACAAATGAGCTGCCATAATAAAACAAGAATGATCAAGTATGAAAGTCTAGGATTTTTGATATCGTTATTTTGCTCCTTTGATCACTTTTGATTCAATTTAGTGTCGATCCTAGATTTTTGAAGGGTTGATTATTCTCTCTCAAGACCTAATCATTTAAACCCAATTAATAGTCCATTATGGACAATGAAATTTTTTATTTGTAATCTTAATTAATAGTCCCATATTGAAAATGAAATTTTAGATTTGCAATCTCTTGATTAACAAAAACAACTTAACATTTTCAACTAGTTCTGAAGCAATCTATCAGATAATCAAATTCTCACACAAGATCTCTCTTTGTATGATTATCAATTAGATATTTTCATGACTTATTAGGTCGTTAACTCTCATTATCTAACCTAATCAGATTACTATTGACTCATTCTTTATATTTATTGTTGAAGTATAAGCAAACACAAATATAACAACACCCAAAACATTGCATTTAAATCAAAAGCGATCAAGTCACAAAATAAGTCAAGAGTAAATACTAATATGAAATTAGAACATCATCAATGTATATAACATCTTCCAATTTATTTTACACATCAATTTTAATGAAAATAGCAAAAGGAAAGAAAGAAAAACTTAATTTGGAGCTGAATTTGCAAATCTGGAAAATGTTGGTCAACTGATGCTTCTCTTAATCTTCCTTGGATTAATCTCAATTTGGTAAGATTGTAGCCACCCTTTTTTGAGAATTTTATGTTCTTAAATAGTTATTTAGGCTTTTAGGGTTCTTTCTAGTGTTTCCCCACTTAATTTGGTTCCAAAAATAGCCCTAAAATGTTAAAATTACAAAAAGTCAAATGTTGGAAAAGCTGAAATTCGCTGGAAGTGCTATCTGTGCTCTCTATCACCATCGTGATTTGCTTCTATACTTTTGATTCTTCTATTTTTATTAAATTTATTTTCTATTCATTTAAACACAAATCACACAGCTCTTGAAACATAAAATTAAAATCCAATTCATGCTCAAAACCACACAAACACTTAGAATATAAACAAACTTTGATAATATCATAATTCTAAGCCTATATACATGATAATCATCTAATAAATACTCAGAAGCATAGTTATACATCTATCAAAACATAGTATAATTTAAACTTGTTAATTGATAAGACATAAAATGATATCCCAACAATTATAACGAACTTACACATATGCACACCCCTATACTTATACTTTTATGCATCCACAATCAACAACAATTAAGAAATGTTTCCCCATCTTTAAGGCTTGGGTCGGAAATTTGGTTAGGTTTAAAGCATGTTATTTGATTAGCACAAAAAGAAAAATAACAAAGCTCAAAGGGGCTTAATAAAAGGAAAATTCATATCAAAAGTGTTCCAGTCACAAAATAAGTCAAAAACAAATCCTAATACGAAATTAGAACATAATCAATGTGTATAACTTCTTCCAATTCATTTTACACATCAAGATTAATGAAAATAACAAAAGGAAAAAAATAGAAAACTTGATTTGGAGCTGAATTTGCAAATATGGAAAATGTTGGTAAATTGATGCTCCTCTTAATCTTCTTTGGATTAATCTCAATTTAGTAAGATTGTTGGTATTTTGTAATTTTTGAGTGTTTTATTTTATTAAATAGTTCTTAAGGCTTCTAGGGTTCTTTTTAGGGTTTCTGCACCTAATTTGGTTCCAAAAATAGCCCCAAAATGTTAAAATTACAAAAAGAGTTGTTTGTCAAAAACGCTGAAATTCGCTGGAATTACTATTTACGCTTGCATGTCCTAATTATGACCTGCTTCCATACTTCCAATTCTTCTCTTCTCTTCAATTTCCTATTTTCATGCAGTTAAACTTACATCACAAACCTCTTGAAATATAAAATTAAGATCCAAATCATGCTTAAAACCACACAAACATTTAGAATATAAACAAACACTAATAATAACATAATTCTAAGCATATAAACATGATAATCATCTAAGAAATACTCAAAAGCACACTTAAACATCTATCAAAACATATTAATTTACACCTATCAATTGGTAAGACATAAAATGATGTCCCAAAAATTATAACTAACTCACATATATGCGTACCTTTATACTTATACTTTTGTGCATCCACATTCATCAATAATTAACAAGTGCTCTACTAGATTTAAGGCTTAGGTTAGACATTTGGTTAGGATTAAAGCATGTAATGTGGTTAACACAAAAAGAAAGGCTAATAAAGCTCAAAGGGGCTTAACAAAAGGAAAATTCATATTAAAAGGTAGGTTATTTGGCTATTGAAACTTGTGAAACAAAGAATGCTTATATCATTTCCATCTTAATGCTTGTGATAAAAATATGGTCTTGAATAGAAAATCAAAGCAAAGTTGAGATGCACGTATCATGAAAATCACACATAAACAAAAGACAATGAGAGATATGGATTTGTTAGTCTATAAAAGCTTAAAATCTCACTGGCTTGTATCTACCACTAGTCACTACTCTTCTAAAGATAATGTATATTGAACAATAACAATAGTAAAAGTACATGCTCAAGTTGCCATGGAATTATCTAGTCAATTCATTGTCTAATTATCACTAGATAATCTTAAAAGTAATAGAACAAGAGAAAATGTTTTTTTTTGGTATTGATTCTCTCTCTTTTTATTTAAAAACTTACAAAAGCATAAGAGAAAAACAAACTAAAAAATACACATGCATATCCTCACAAATGCAAAAATGTAAAGGAAAAGAAATAAACTTCCCTTAGGTTGCCTCCCAAGTAGTGCCTTTGTTTATTATCGTTAGCTCGACTCCTTATTTTCCTCATTATGTGACAAAGTTATGATCTACAGGTTTTACACTTTGTGCTTTCTCCACGTGAGGTTCTTCAGGATAGGACTTAAGTTGATGATCATTCATATTTAGTATATTCCCTATCTTCAGACTCTTAATCTCTATTGAGTCCCTGCACTTTTGGAATATCTAGAATATCTTTTCAGCCTTTTCTTCCATGTTTAGTTTCTCTAACCTGCTAGGTAGAGGTGAAGGATTAGTCTTAATAACAATTAGGGACTCAGTACTCACTTTTGAGCTCCTTCTCAGCTTTTTCTTCATAAGCAATCCCTTGAGTAGTCCTCTCAAGATTCTTAAGCTACTTTTCACTCTGTAAGGTTTCCATACTAATGTTCCTTAGATACACCTTAGAATGAGATAGTTGCTTCTCTTAACTTGGGATTCTAGGTTATTGATAGCTCCTGCCATTGAACTCATCTAACTTACCGAGGTCAGGAATCGAGACAATGCATCTTGTTAAAACCTTTTTATATCCCGATGGAGTTGTAGAGTATTAGTTTATAAGATCACTCCAGACTTGGATATAGGATTGGGAATATAGGTTATGGAAAACATTTCCACCAATATCATTGATAATATCTAGTAGTGACATACTCCCTTCATTGTGCATAAGTATATAAATAGAGATGTATATATTCAGAAGAACATTTTTGGATTTACATAGTTGGATATACAACCGTACCTCCAATAGTGTATCTTCATGAGTTTCACATTTAACTAACTTATATGATCGTGTATCTCCTAGGTTTTGCTAAATTGTTATTCTTTTTGTCATTTCTTGTCAAATCCTCACCCTAATGCATCTCTTTCATATTCCACAAGGGTAATTGAGTTTGAACATCAAAATGTTGGCTCGATGAATGTGCTTTGAACTCATTTTAGTTTTTAAGCTTACAAATTATCCCTAAAATCAAATATGAACTAAAATGAGTATCTTAAGCATATCACAACAATAATCACTAAGTCTTACGAAGTAAATATATAAACAATTAAGCACACATCAAAAGGGTTAATAATTAAAGGATTTTTAGGGGGATTCATTGCCAAGACACTATTATTTAATATTGACATCTTCTTGACATTTTCCTTGTTCTGCATTCAGTATTGTTTTAAATCTCAGTATTTATTTCATTTAGTTTTAAATTAAAATGAACAATCTAATTCATAGGTTAGATAATAAAAGGTAATTACTAGTACTGATAATATTTATAGAATTGACCCGTACTTGCTTATGATAGTTATAGCTATGTCGTGCACTTACAGTAATTTTTAATATTGATATAAAAACATATCAATCAAGTTTTTGATGTTGTTGCTAGGGACTAGTAATATCAGGAAACCCTAGATTTTAGTACTCTAACCATTTTCATTTTATTTTATTTTATTAACTTGGTAGTCTTTTCTTATAGATCTTGAATTTTAGTTAGTTTATAACTTAGAGTAATTCAGTAAGCCTGGTTGACAAAATTCTAGAAATCAAGAAAACTGCGTACAGAAATCTCTATAGGATTCCATTGAGAGAGTTTAAGCTAGTTTGAAATAGAAGACTTGGGAGGTCAAGTGGATACTAAAGAATTAAGAATGATGGCAAGCCAACCAAGGATAATGTTTAACTATGCTAGATGAGACTTGAGTGGAGTAGAGTCCAGTATCTGTGAGTGCCAACAACTTTAAAATCAAGCATTGTATTATACAAATGGTGTAATAGTCTCTCCAATTCGATAGACTAAGAGATAAGGAGCCAAACATGCACATCTCAAAATTTATGGGAAATTGTGATACATTTAAGAACAATGGAGTGAACGATGATGCTATAACACTATCATTATTCCCATTTTAACTAAAGGGAAAGGTCAAACAATGGTTGAATTTAATGCCACGATCATCACTGATAATATGGAAACAAATGGCTGAGAAGTTCTTATTGAAGCACTTCCCAACATCTAAGTCTACAAAATTGAGGAATGATATATTCTCTTGCTTCCTAGGTGATTTTGAATCATTATATGATACATAGGAGAGGTTTAAAGAGGTGTTAACAAGATCGCCACAACACGGTTTACCTCTTTGGATGCAAATCCAAACTTTTTATCATGGGTTGATCAAAACATAAGTCAATTGATGTAGCAGCTAGGCATACACACAATAACAGACACCAAAGGCAGCTCAAGACCTTATTGAGAACATGGCAATAAGCAACTAGTAGTGGTGCTTGTCTAGAACTAGAATTAATAAACTAGTGGGAGTTTATGAAGTGGACACAATGGTCCAGTTGGCAATCCAAGTGGAAGCATTGAATAGGAAAATAGATATACTAATGACATCCATAAGACCAAGTTATATAGTGTGATTTGTGCAAGCTAGAACATGCAATTCAAAGTTGTCAAAAATCAAAGCCCAAATGTGTTGATTATCTAGGGAATTTTCCTAGACCACACAATCTATATAAAAACATTTACAATTTGGAGTAAAGGAATCACCCTATGTTTTCTTGGGGAAATCAAGGCCAAGTAAAATATAACCCTCTACTTGGATTCCATCAACAAATACCTCAACCTAAGAAGCCTACCCTGGAGGATATGATGTTAAAGATGACTATAGATTTTAATGTAAGACATCAACAAACAAACGCTTCCATTCATAACTTGAAAGTTCAAATAGGTCAAACTGCTAATTTAGTTTTAGAAAGACCACAGGGGATTTTTCCTAATACAATGGAGATTAATCCTAAGGAACATGTAATGAAAATCACCATAAATAGTGGAAAAGAGTTCTTAACAGAAGAAGAAAAAAGAGAAGAAGGAGATGACTGAGAGATAAGTAACAAATATAGGTGAACATCACCAAAAAAAAGTCAAGGAATATTGTCTTATCATCCCACACCCTGCTAAAGTGAAGAAAGATTAGATGAATGTTGATTCGTGTTAAATGTACCTTAAAATAAAACCTAACTTTTCACACTAAAATTTATAATAGTGATGAGTAGGGATCGTATCCAGAGGCAATGTATGTATAGCTTTTATAATTAAAGGAACTGGTGTTTAAGATATAGGGGATTTTGGTTGGTTTTCGATAACAAAGAAAAGTAAAATTGAACTACTAAAAGTAATTTAAATCAAACAGTGAGAAAATAATAAAATTGATGAATGAGTTTAGAATTTGGTTTATGGTTCAATCTTAGCCTATACACAAATAAGCACATCTAATCTTCTTATTTATCTCATACCTCTCTTAGAAACTATTAATTGTAGGTTAACGATAAGCTCTATTAAACCTGATTTTCTCTTAAGTTGTGTTTAATCAAAATAAACTCTTTGACTAAACCTAACTATCAGACAACCTAGAATAAGCTCTCTAGATTTAGTGGGATAGTTTTATTACAAACTAGGAAAACATATTTATCTAGGCAAGAACTATAATCATAAAGTAGTCAATAAATTATACTTTTCTCATTTATCTTTAAGATGCCTATATGAAAAGATTATTAACCTAAATATGACCTACCAATTTCGGTTTTGGAAGATGGAAGAAGGAAGATGGTCCATCCAATGCACGTCTTTCTTCTTTAATCCAATAAATGCTAATAGATTATATGCTAACATTAAAATATAACCATTAAACCATTTAATGGTAAGTTCATAACTCCATTTACCATTTAATGATAATAAACCATAATAAAGACCATCTTTATTTAGCAATTTAATGTAAAATGTAATTAATCTAATCTGAAATTGCTACTCCTTTCTTTAAAAAAATTGTTTTAATATAATTAATCTAATCAATTACATTAAACCAAAGTCTAGCCTATTTCTAAATGAACATTTAGGCTTCTAATTAACCATTAATTAGTGCAAGCCTAACATTCAATTATGGGCTTCTAATATCTCCATTTATATTTCTTACTTAGCTTGATAACCTTCCTTGAAGCCAAGTGGGGAATTTTATTGGACTTCGATAATTTAAGCTTCAATAAGCCTATAATTAATTTAATCTCATTAGAATTAATTCTAGCTTATTAACTAAATGTCATTCCACTAAAAACAATTAGTTGAAC
>JANSVA010033402.1:0-14105 GCA_025504915.1 Erythroxylum reticulatum | reverse complement strand
AAACCATCTTGATTTTGGATTTCTAAGCTAGGGTTTTGGTTTTTCTAGCTTAGATGAACTATAGGTAGGTTAGGTTTGAGTTCAATTTTAGCAATTTGATTTGTGAAGTTTATTAATTTACATGTGAATGTGGATTGAATGAGAAAATTTGTTTGTGAAAGGAAACTAAGAACACCCTACCTAAGAGCTAGAGGAAAGGCAAGCTTGATTTGGATTTTTGTAAGCCAATTAGGTGGGTAATGTATTTATAGTTATTGTGTGATTGGACAAATTCTTTTCTATGTGTGTGTATGTGCAAATTGCTTGAATTTGAATTGTTGTGAATTTTGAAAATGCATGATGGATTATGACTATATTATACCTCAAAAAGGGCTATGACATTTTGTATAAATGAAAAGAAGAAAAAGTAAAAGAAACATGAGAATATGAATTTGTGATTGATTGAATTAAGCATAAATTTTCTTATGAATGGGGAAGGGAGGAACTCGTTTCATTAGTCACATGCATGTTGACCTATAGCCTTCTCTCGGCTACTCGATTGAGGCATATGAGATCTTGAGAATCGAACTCATTTTGTTCACGGTGTAAACTTCAGTTTCTCTGTTTCGTTCCACGAAACTCTTGAGCCGTTTGTTGTGCATTTCATCATTGATTTGTTAAGTATGATGCATAATTGAGTGCTATACTTTGATGGATAATTACATGATGTATTCTAGGTGATGACATCTTATTAACTATGAGTTGTGAGTTTGAATTGTTGAGTATTGAATTGCTAGATATATATGTACATATGTTTGAATGTGTGGCTCGTTATCGATGACTATAAATATATTAACCATTAAGCTGTGTAGCTCACCCCACTATTCCCTCCTTAGGTGTAGAACGAGAAGGTTAGCGATCCTTGCAAGGAAATTGGACAAACTCCGAGATAGTTAGCATTTTTGTACTAAGTTAGTTCGATAACTTTTGAGTAACTTTAGCAGCATATCGAACATGAGCATCCCTATGTATTTTGTATTAAGCTAATGATGCAGTGTGGATATGTAACAAAAGCTACATTCAAACACTATTTTATTTTTACAATGAGATTGAGTATTGAAGAAGTTCTTTTGTTATGATGATAATGAAATATGATTGTGTTTTGCTTGTGATTCTCAAAGTTGGTATATTGCATATTTCAATCCTTTCATAAGGGTAAAATATGTGTTCTAAACTCAAAGGAAAAACTGTATCGATCTAGGCAGAATTAGACAACGTTGTCTTCATGAAAGTTGTAGCTTATCTGTCTATCTTTCCAATTATATAAAGTATGGAATTTTTGGATATCGAAGTTAAGAGATATGATCATTATAAGTGGTGATGCTGCATAGGATGTATATACAAAACAACTATAGTAAATGATGAGAATTGTTGTATGTGATGAATCAATTGAGTAGAGATTTAAGAGTTTAATGAAATAAACTTGGTAGTTGAGTTGATGTGAAGTGATATTGTACTAGAAGAGTTGAATTTAGGAAGATTTTGAGAGAATGTGATGTTAGAATGAAGGTAGGAACCATTGGAGATGCTTTGGAGGGAGTTTTCCATCACTAATGTTTGTTAGATGGACTTTAGGTCCATTAAACGGACCTTATTGGGTCTAAAAATGCTCCTAGCCTAGTTTATATCCATTAAACGGACCTTTACAGGTTTGGAAAACGCTCCAGACCCCGTGTATGTCTGTTAGGTAGAGGTGTATGTCTATTTAACGGACATACACTGTACACTTTTGGAAATTCACAATTTTGACCCTCTAAATAGGAAAATCACTCTTGGAGGTCTTCATAAAAGTTCTAGATTTCGAAGCCCTCTTCAAAACCATAATCTGATATCTCTAGTGAAAGTTATGCCAATTGTTGCAAGATAGGTACAATATGATTGAGTACATAATCACATTTGATTCTTTTGGCCATAACTTCATCATCCGATCTCCAAATAAAGTGATTCTTGAACCAATAGATTTCTAAAAAAATTTCTATCTCTCCATAAAAATTTGTATCTATTGGTGTTGATTTGAAAAGACTGATGGAAAGAAAGTGAGGGAATCGATTGGAAGAGCATGAATTGGTTGTTTTACTTAACATACTTCGATATTTTAATCATATCTTGATCTGTAGAGCTCCGAATTAGATGATTATTATTTAAAAATAAACTAGAGACATGGAGCTACAATTATTCTGAAGAAGTCAAGTGGTGATTCGGGCATATGACTGGGGTGGGCTCGCCCCCTTATGGTTTGAGATGTTATGAGAATTGGATGAATTGATGATGGCTAAGGAGATTTCATTGAAATAACCCTACAGGGAAATACGCTCACGTCTTATGATTTCGGATAACTGGGCTCTGAAAACAAGGTCCAACATCTTGTGGTATTAGAGCTTAGGTTTTTCCTAGGCTTATAATGCATGGTAGTATGAATTGTTATGCTATGTGATTACTTGATGCATTGTGATTTGATTGATTGCATTAAGTGACATGCTTATCATACATACATATAGGAAATAAGATTAAAATGAAGTGTAAGCTAATCGTTAGTGTTTCAATTGAAGGAGTAAGATGTCACCTTGTAGAAGAAGATGAGGAGTTTTGCACGGATCAGTTGCATCTGACTCTCCAACAAGAGAGGAGAGTATTAATGAGTCTATAGCCCCAGGAAATGCTGAGGCTTTTGTACGGCATAGTAGTGGGCCCTCTCGATCATAGATGCGGGAGTCTCCTCTTCCGCAAGAGCAGGTGCCTACTTCATTAGACCCTAGGCTATTCCAGGCATTTACTCAGGCCGCAGACTTCTGCTCTGGCCCCAGTTAAGAAGGGGAGGCAGTTTGATAAGCTGAGGAAGTATAAGGAAGTGGACTTTTATAGAACCACTGATCCTGAGAAAGCTGAGACCTGGTTAAGGAAGACCGAAAGGATATTGGAGTTAATGGATTTTGAGGATGATGAAAAAGTTGTGTATACTGCAAGTCTATTACATCGAGATGCTTTGCATTGGTAGGAAGGTGTCCTAGGGAGTCAGATGAAACCAACGATATTGGTATGGAAAGACTTACTAGCTGCCTATAAGAAGAAGAATCTGTTTAAGGTGTATATCCAACAGAAGCAAAGGGAATTTTTAAGTCTTACACAAAGGGAGATGACAGTAAGTGAGTATGAGCGTCGATTTACGTAGCTGTCCAGATATGCAGCTGAGATGATGATGAGTGAGGCGGCTAAATAACGTAGATTTAAATCGGGATTGCATTTGTCCATCAGAGAAAAGGTGGTGTCGTAGAACTTTTATGATTTCTAGCAGCTTGTTGAAGCAGCGCTAAGAGTCGAGAATGTGGAGAACATCAAGAGTGCAGTGAATAGAAAGAGAAAGGGAAGGGAACAGTTCAGGAGGGGAGGTGGTACTCCTATGTCAGAAAGGAGTGCTAAGACCTTCTCTATGCAATCTAAGGAGAGGAGCAGTGGTGCAAGTAGAACCAAATATATGAGAATCATTTCTTAACAGGCCTCAACGGCTGGAGACAACAAAAGGGGAGAGGGAAATAAGTCGTCCATCCCCCAATGTGATCATTGCGGGAAACTCCATAGAAGGTAGTGCTATCGATTAATAGGAGTTTGTTTCAACTGTGGGGAAAAAGGGCACATGGCTAGGGAGTGCCCTCGGTATGCAAGATAGGAGAAAACTTATATGTAAGCTTCAAAGAGGGTTGAAACTGAGGGATAAAAGACTATAATTAAAATGGGCAGTTCTGATGTGACTAAGAAGGTGAACCCTTCAGGAAGACTGAGGGGATAAACACCAACTAGGGTGTTTGCAATGACACGGGAGGACGCAGAAACTGCTCCAGAAGTTGTGACTGGTATGGTTACATTATCTGATGATGATATTGTTGTTTTGATTGATTCAGGTTCTACCCATTCGTTATTTCATCTAGTAAAACTGTGCATGGTAGAGAACTAAGCCCATTGGATACTTCTTTGATGGTTGGTACTCCAATCGGCTAATATATTATTATTAGTCAAGTCTATAGAGAATGTAAAGTGTGTATTGGCAGGGAACACTTAGTGGTGGATTTAATGCCATTGAAGATAAGGGGATTCGATTTGATATTAGGCATGGATACGTTAGAAAAGTATAACGCCCATCTGGATCGCAAATGAAAGACAGTGGAGTTCGAATTGGATGAAGGTAGAATGGTAGTGTTTATGGGAGACAGGAAAGCAAATCCGCCTAGAATTGTTTCGACTTTGACAGCTGAGAGAATGATGAGGAAGGGATGTGAATCATTTTTAGCCTATGTGGTAGACACGAAGGCAAATAGAGGGAGGTTAGAAGAAATTGTTGTGTTCATGGAATTCCTAGGTGTCTTTCCCGAGAAATTACCAAAACTACCACCCCCTAAAGAAATTGAGTTTCCTATCGAGCTTCTTCTAGGTACTGCACTGATCTCAATTCCATCTTATAGAATGACTCCGGTGGAATTGAAGGAGCTTCAGGAGCAATTGGAAGAGTTGTTAAAGAAAGGGTATATTAGACCTAGCTCTTCGCCTTGGGGAGCTCCGGTCCTTTTTGTGAAGAAGAAAGACAGATTGTTGAGAATGTGTGTGGACTACAGGAAGCTCAATTATGTCACTTTCAAGAATAGATATCCGATTCCACGCACAGATGATTTGTTTGATTAATTTCAAGGGCCAAGGGTCTTTTCTAAGATAGATTTGAGATCAGGTTACCACCAGTTGAGAATAAAGGAGTCCGATGTGTTAAAGACTGCTTTTGGAACACGGTATGGACATTTTGAGTTCTTAGTCATGCCTTTTGGATTAACGAATGCCCCTGTAGCCTTTATGGATTTAATAAATAGAGTCTTCAAGCCTTTCTTAGACTGATTAGTCATAGTCTTTCTTGATGATATTTTGGTTTATTCTAAGAGTGACAAGGAGCATGAAGAGCATTCAAGGATTGCCTTGGAGACATTGAGAAAGAAATAATTATAGGCCAAATTTGATAAATATGAATTTTGGATAAAGGAAGTGGTGTTTCTTAGACATATAATTTCTAAGAAAGGAGTACATGTGGATCCAAGGAAGATAAAAGTTGTGGTGAAATGGGAAGCGCCTAAGAATATAGCAGAAGTGAGGAGTTTCTTAGGTCTAGCTGGTTATTACAAAAGATTTTTATAGGGATTTTCTATGATAGCGGCCCCACTTACCAAATTGACAAGGAAGAATCAAAAGTTTATGTGGACAGAGGAGTGCCAAAATAGTTTTGAGGAATTGAAGAATAGGCTCACAACTGCATCGATTTTGACTTTGCCTTCCAATAGTGATGGATACATAGTGTATAGTGATGCCTCGAGGAAGGGATTAGGCTATGTGTTGATGTAAAGAGATAAAGTGATTGCCTATGCTTTTAGACAATTGAAACCTTATGAGACGAATTATCCTACGCATGACTTGGAGTTAGCTGCTATAAGCTTTGCATTGAAAATATGGAGACACTACTTCTATGGAGTCACCACCAGGGTGTTTACAAACCATAAGAGTCTTAAGTATCTAATGAGCCAGAAAGAGTTGAATTTGAGACAGAGAAGATGGTTAGAGCTACTTAAGGATTATGACTTAATGATAAACTACCACCTAGGGAAAGCTAATGTAGTAGCGGATGCACTGAGTAGGAAATCGACCATGGCATATGTGGAGACAGTGTATCTTCCTTTGTTGAAGGAATTAGCCAAACTCAAGGTGACATTGAGACAAACCGAATATGGTTGTGTATTGGCTAATTTTAGAGTAACGCCAATGTTGAATGAGAAGATTAAGGAATTGCAGGAGTAGGATGAGTATTTAAGCAAGCTTAGAGAAGAGGTTAAAAAAGGTAAACCTTCTGAAATAGAGGTAAGAGAAGATGGATTGATGGTGGTAGGTAACAAACTATGTGTTCCTGATATGCAAGAGTTGAAAGACGAGATTCTTGATGAGGCATACAATGTACCTTATACAATGCACCCAGGAAGTACGAGAATGTATAGAGATTTGAAAGAACTCTTTTGGTGGAAAGCAATGAAGAAAGATGTTGCAAAGTATGTTAAAGATGCTTAGTGTTCCGGCAAATTAAGGCTGAATACCAAGCACCTTCAGGCTAGCTTAAACCTCTGTCGATTCATAAATAGAAATGGGAAAAGATTACGATGGATTTTTTGACGGGATTGCCAAGGACTAGCAAGAAGCATGATGCAATATGGGTGATTGTTGATAGGCTAACTAAGTCAACACATTTCTTACCAATTAAACAGACCAATTCTTTGAATTCTTTGGTTAAGAAATACATAAATAAGATAATCAGACTTCATGGGATTCTGAGTTTCATAGTCTCGGAAAAAGATCCCAGGTTCATCTGCAAATTTTGGGAAAGCTTTCAGGAGGCTTTGGGAACTAAGTTGCACTTTAGTACAGCTTTCTATCCACAGACTAATGGACAATTAGAGAGGACAATACGGACTTTGGAGGCAATGTTGAGAGCTTATGTTATGGATTTCAAAGGCTCCTGGGATGATCATTTGCCTTTAATCGGGCTTACAATAATTCTTATCACTCAAGAATTTAGATAGCACCTTATGAAGCTTTGTATGGTAGGAGGTGCAGAACTCCTATTTGTTGGGATAAGGGTGGTGAAAGGAGGCTTTTAGGGCCTGAGTTGGTATAAGTCACGGTTGATAAGATTAAATTAGTGAAGCAGAGAATTGAAGCAAATCAAGACAGAATGAAGAGCTATGCGGATGCACATAAAAAAGAGATGGAATTTGAAATTAGAGACAAAGTGTTTCTTAGACCCTCTCCATGGAAAGGAGTTTTAAGATTTGGTAAGAAGGGTATGCTTAATCCAAGATACATAGGCCCTTATGAGATCATTGAGAAGATTGGGCCTTTAACCTACAAGTAAGCCTTGCCGCCAGAATTATCTAAGATTCACAATGTTTTCCATTTATCGATGTTGAGGAAGTATCGATCAGACCCTTCACACGTAGTTCAACCTTCAGAGGTCCAATTAAGGGAGGATTTGAGATATGAGAAGCAACCAAAGGAGATCCTAGATTCGAAGGAAAAGGTTTTGAGAAATAAGATTGTAAAGCTGGTAAAGTCTTATGGAAGAAACATTTTACGGAGGAGGCAACATGGGAGCCTTTGGAAGCAATGAAGGAGAAGTATCTACACCTCTTTGTGGACTCAGGTAAGAATTTCAAGGACAAAATTCTTTTAGGGGGAGAATTGTTGGATCCCGATTTTTTGTAATTATTATTGATTTATTTGTTTAATTATTATTTATAGTTTGATTGATTATCCATTTGTATGATTATTTTCAGAATTTAGTCATTATTTTAGTGAGCATAAGTAAAAAGTGAAAATTAGAAATTAAAATAAAGTGTTAGAATTAAATTAAAGTATATTTAAGGTATTAGATTAATGGCCTAAGGTAAGTAGTCTTTAGATTAATTGAAGAAGGGTAAAACTGGAAGGACAATAAAGAAGAGGGGTATTTTTGGAAGATTAGAATGGAATTTAGAAGAAGAAGAGAGAAGTGCCATGAGAAGCAGAAGAGAGAAAAGAAAAACTTAAAAAAGAGGAGAAGAAGGAAAATCATGGGAAGCTTGGAAGGAAGAAGAAAGAAGAAGAAAAAGAAGACGAAATCAACTTGTTAGAGGTAACTAAGTTCAAAAATGGATTAAATAGAGACTAGGGTTTGTGTTGGTAATGAAGGAAGAAAGAAGAGAAAGATGAAACCATCTTGATTTTGGATTTCTAAGCTAGGGTTTTTGTTTTTCTAGCTTAGATGAACTATGGGTAGGTTAGGCTTGAGTTCAATTTTAGCAATTTGATTTGAAGTTTATGAATTTACATATGAATAAGGATTGAATGAGAAATTTTGTTTGTGATAGGAAACCAAGAACACCCTACCCAAGAGGAAGAGGAAAAGCAAGCTTGACTTGGATTTTTGCAAGCCAATTAGATAGGTAATGTATTTATAGTTATTGTGTGATTGGGAAAATTCTTGCCTATCTATGTGTAAATGCAAATTGCTTGAATTTGAATTATTGTGAATGTTTTAAAATGCATGATGAATTATGACTATGTTATATCTCGAAAAGGGTTATGACATTTTGTATAAATGAAAAGAAGAAAAAGTAAAAGAAGCATGAGAATAAGAATTTGTGATTGATTGAATTCGGCATAAATTTGCTTGTGATTGGGCAAGAGAGGAACTCGTTTCATTAATCACGTGCACGCTGATGTATAGCCTTCTCCCGTCTACCCGCTTGAGGCATACGAGACCCTAAGAATCGGACTCATTTTGTTCACGGTGTAAACTTTTATTTCTTCATTTCGTTCCTTGGAACTCTCGAGCCATTTGTTGTGCATTTCATTATTGATTTGTTAAGTATGATACATAATTGAGTGTTATGCTTTGATGGATAATTACATGATGTGTTCTAGGTGATGACATCTTGTCAACTATGAGTTGTGAGTTTGAATTGATGAGTATTGAATTGCTAGATATATATGTACATATGCTTGAATGTCTGGCTCGTTGCCGATGACTATAAATATATTAACCATTATGCTGTGTAGCTCACCCCACTATTCCCTCTTCAAGTGCAGAACAAGAAGGTTAGCTATCCTTGCAAGGAAATTGGACAAACTTCGAGATAGTCAGCATTTTCGTATTAAGTTAGTTCGATAACTTTTGAGTAGCTTTAGCAGCATATCGAACATAAGCATCCCTATGTATTTTGTATTAAACTAATGATGCAGTGTGGATTTATAACAAAAGCTACATTCAAACACTATTTTGTTTTTGCAATGCAATTGATGATAATGAAATATGAATGTGTTTTGCTTGTGATTCTTAAAGTTGGTATATTGCATATTTCAATTCTTTCATAAGGGTAAAATATGTGTTCTAAACTCAAAGGAAAAACTATATCAATCTAGGTAGAATTAGACAAAGTTGTCTTTATGAAAGTTGTAGTTTATCTTTCTATCTTTCTAACTATATAAAGAATGGAATTTTTGGATATTGAAGTTAAGAGATATGATCATTATAAATGGTGATGCTGCATAGGATGTATATACAAAAAAACTATAGTAAATGATGAGAATTATTGTATATGATGAATCAATTGAGTAGAGATTTAAGAGTTTAATGAAATAAACTTAGTAGTTGAGTTGATGTGAAGGGATATTGTACTAAAAGAGTTGAATTTGGGAAGATTTTGAGTGAATGTGATGTTAGAGTGAAGGTAGGAACCATTGGAGATGCTTTGGAGGAAGTTTTGTATCACCAATGTCCGTTAGATGGACTTTAGGTCTATTAAACAAACCTTCTCCAGTCTAAAAATGCTCCTAGACTAGTTTATGTCCGTTAAATGGACATTAGGTCTGTTAAACAGACCTTTACAGGTTTGGAAAATGCTCCAAACCCCGTGTATGTCCATTAGGTAGAGGTGTATATCTGTTACACTTTCGAAAATTCATGATTTTGACCCTCTAGATGGTAAAATCACTCTTCAAGGTCTTCACGAAAGTTGTAGGTCTCAAAGTCCTCTTAGAAACCGTAATCCGATATCTCTAGTGAAAGTTATGCCAATTGTCCCAAGATAGGTACAATATGATTGAGTATATAATCACGTTTGATTTTTTTGGCCATAACTTCATCATCTGACCTCCAAATGAAGTGATTCTTGAACCAATAGATTTCTAACACATTTTTCTATCTCCCCTTAAAAATTGGTATCCATTAGTGTTGGTTTGAAAAAGATTTATGGAAATAAAGTGAGGCAATCGATCAGAAGAGCATTAATTGGTTGTTTTACTTAACATACTTTGGTATTTTAATCATATCTTGATCTGTAGAGCTCCGAATGAGATGATTATTGTTTTAAAATAAACTAAAGAAATGGAGCTACAATTATTCTAAAGAAGTCAAGTAGTGATTTGGGCCTATGACTGGGGTGGGCTTGCCCCCTTGTGGTTTGAGATGTTATGAGAATTGGATGAACCGATGATGGCTAAGGAGATTTCATTGAAATAACCCTACAGGAAAATACACTCATGTCTTATGATTTCAGATAGTTGGGCTCCGAAAATGGGGTCCAACATAACTCCTATTGGTATGTCACCATATAGGTTAGTATTCAGAAAACCTTGTCATTTGCCTGTAGAATTGGAATATAAGGCTTACCAGGCTGTCAAACAATGTAATTTGGATTTAAATAAGGTTGGAATTAATTGAAAATTACAATTGAAAGAGTTGGAAGAGATACGTAATGATGCTTATAAGAGTGCTAAAATCTATAAAGAAAAGACTAAGGCCCTTCACAACAAAATCTTAACTAGAAAAGAATTTTTCATAGGTCAAAAGATCCTTCTTTATCACTCTAAACTAAAGTTATTTCCTAGTAAATTACGATCTTGTTGGATAGGTCCATTTGTTGTTACTAATGTTTTCTCACATGGTGCAGTTAAAATTAAGAGTTTAGACACTTTAAAGTGTTTAAAGTTAATGGACACTGATTGAATCCATATTATGAGAATTTATAGGTTAAAACTGTGGAAGAATTTGAACTGGCTGAGCTAGTTTATTATGAGTAAGTCAATAAATTTTTTGTCTAGCTAATATGACGTTAAAGAAGTGCTCTTGAGAGGCACCTCAAGATTTATTTTAATTTAAGTCGTTTCATTTTTATTTCATTTCATTTATCTTAATTTTCTAAAAATAAGGTGCATAGCGACAGGCACTAATGAGGTAAGATAAGCTTGTGTTAATTTATGTTTTGTTATATATATACACTTTTACCCCACCTGAACCGATTATACAACCTGCTCCTCACCCGCATCGGCGAAAAAGAAGAACTGCGACTACCAACACTTCCACAGCCACAACTTCACAACCATCAGCGCCCACCACAACATATCCTTCTGTAGGTGATCCGACTATTTTAGCACTCCTACAATGCATGGAGTGCAGATTGGACAGATTGGAGCACAACCGGCTCGCTTTCTTCAAACACCAGAAGTTTCAACTACCTTTTCCACCAACCCCTTGATGTATTAACAGAGAAGCTTCTTAAACCTTTATTTTCTTATGTTTTTTCTTTTTGCGAATACATTGAGGACAATGTAAATTAAAGGGGGGGGGGGGGGTAGACATTGAATGTTTGTGTGACTATGCGTTTTGAATTTACTGTTTCTTTACTCGTTTTGATTTTGATTTTGATTTTTTCTTTTGTGTTTGTTAATTTGCATATGATGTGTGTTAAATTATGAAATTATATCTTAGTAGTTGGAATGAGACTAAATTGCACACTTGAAGTCGAATTAGGTCAGTTGAATAGAAGGTTAATCATGTTAATCGATTAAAGTAGTTAGTTACATAAACTTACTCAGAAATTGATGCTTAAGTGATTAGGTAATGAATAGAAGCATAATGGATTTTCAATTGAGCCTATGTGAGGAATTGAGCCTATATGACTCTATTCAAAAGTCATTTCATTTCTTTGTATGTGTGATACTCCCTTAGGTGATTACCTTCAGAACTTGAATGGACTGGTTTGAATCTATTATATACATGCTAGATAGAAATAATTATGACCTTTTTTCTTTTAACCCTTGACTTAAATGACCCATTTATCTTATTTTCCCTTGCAAATCCCTTTGAGCCTTTACTCCTTTTGTTTCTTAAAAAAAACACCCCATTCTAAAACATCAAATCCTATTAGCCTTACCTATTCACAAGTTTAATAAAGTGCTAAGTTAGCTAGTTTTGGGACTTTTGGCTATATTTTTTTTTCTGAGATAAATTTACCGATACTTTTTAATGAATTAAAGACACCCATGAGGGTTATTAAAATCATTTTCCCTTACATAACTCATAAAGGTAGTTAAAGGTGTAGTATTTAAAAAACAACGATACAACAGATATGAGATATCTGAAAAGAAACCGAAAACTTCTAACAGAAGAAGAAAAAACTTCTGAACAAAAAAGAGAAGACAGTAAAAGTTCTTTAACCGGTAGAATCACAACAAGAATTCAAGTAGGTGATTCTTTATTTTATATACATATGAACAGATCTTGTTTGACATGATCTTTGTGATTATGTTTTCTCATGTTTATTTTTCTTACATTGGTATCAGAGTATGGTTGTGTTTTTGTTTATATGCATGCTAACGAATATGTGTTAAACTTTATGTCAAGTTTTTCACTGTTGTTATACATTACCTTGTCTTCTACGGTTGTCTTCTGTGCCAACTATTGGTGTTTTAGTTTCTATTTCATTTGTTGTTTTTTGTTTTTTTTTCTTCCTTCCTTTCATGAAAATCCAATCTAACCGAAAAAAATAGAATAGTTTTGTGTTTGATGTCTGGTTTTGGATTTTTCGTTGCTGTGTGGTTTTTTGGATTTTCTTTGTTTTGTGCTTTTGTTATAGTTTTACACTGTTAACCAAAAACAAGAATCCAAAGACAGCAGTAACGAGAGAAGGAAGAAAAGAATAAGAAAGAAGAAGTGAAAAAAAAAAAACAGAAGAAAACAAAACGCAGGAAGAGAAGGAAGTCTACAACAATGGGGCACGTGTTTTTTGTCTTTTTCTCAAAAGTTACATTGAGAAAAATGGCAATTGGTTGTGAAACTCAAAAGTTACATCGTTAAACATATATGTATACTAAGACAAGAGACACGTGCCTCTGGTCTTATATATATATAATTGATAAAAGACTTTAACAAATAGTTTTTTATACGTTTTAAATTAAATGTAACAAAAAGAATTAGAAATATGTTTTCTAATTTACTCAAACTAATTAATTTCATTAAATTAGTTTCAAATTCAAATTAAAAAAACTAATTTGTTTAGTTAAAATTAAAAAGGAGTTTCATTAGAAATTAGTTTCTAATTAAACTAAGAAAAATTGATTAGTTCAATTATAATTTAAATTAGAAATAAGTTTCTAATACAATTTGAATCATTCATATGTGAATATGATTATATTAGAAGTAAATTTCTAATTGATTAGATATTAATAGCATAATTTGATTAGTTCAATAAATTGTTAATAAAAAAATTAAACAAAAAATTTTCATTTATTTCCATATATGAACATAAGTTCGCTATGTGTTAGACAAAATAATTTATTATTTTTTATACTCTTCTGATTCCTGAAAATTTGTTTTTCAAGAAAATGCTTATTATTAAGCAAATATCTGAGCTTATTCGATGTGAAGCACATAAGAGATGAATTGGCAGCATGTATGTACAGTTAGTCAACATACATTTAATGCTTAAAGATAGTCTAACACAACATGTTATTGAACTTAATAATATTATGCAAGAGTTATATTTTGGAGGTTGCAACTTACGCAGAGGTTGAAGTAACGTACATGACTTTGCTTGCGACATTACCTCAACCTCAAGGCAAACTATTACGAATGCTCTGGAATAATATTCCTACGGAGAAGACTTATAATTTGTTAGTGATGACATCTATTAAAAACATGCGTAGAAGGGAATTGATTAGGACTTTATGTCTTATAGGTCTTCCAATAGAAATAGTAAGAGCTATTGTAAATCGAGCTTCACGAACTGTGTCACATGAACTCGTGAACTCATTTCCGTGTAGGGTTCGTTACCTATAGACTGTTCGTAGGTTAAAGCACGATTAAAACAATATGTTGTTTTATAAGAACAAAGTCTTAGTATATATGTAATATGTTTACATGAATTTTATATATAGGAATTTGTCTAGAGTAAAGTAATTAGGATTCGATTGTTGTATGAATGATGATTGAATACATTTGTGGACTTTTGATTTCATAAGCAATTGTGATCGAATTATTTACTCTACGAACGATTAATGTGACATTAATGTGCATATATATTTCTTTCTTATTATAGAAAATTAGTGTTTAAAAATGACTACTGCTTTGAAGAATATTGTTGCTGAACTCAATATGGGTGAGAAACTCAATGGTGACAATTATGAAATCTAGAGTATGAAAATCCAATATGTACTAGAAGAGCAAGAGGCTC
>JANSVA010033347.1:0-14111 GCA_025504915.1 Erythroxylum reticulatum | reverse complement strand
GTTGGTTCACATAGTTTTTGAGAAATTAGAAATAAAAAACTAAAATTAAATGAAAATATTCATATCTAAAAATTCAGTAAACAAACCTTATTTTCGGGTCACCAATGTTATCACACTAATATGGATCCTTAATATAAAATTCAGTTCATCAATAAACATTCATTGGGTGATGTTTTTTCTTAAGTGTAAATAAATAGTAACATATATTTTAAGCATTCTTATTAATTAAAAACATAGATATGATCGTAAGTTCAATTGAGTAATAGCTTTGAGAACTAGGAAACCAATGAACAAGATAACACATGTACAACATGCATTTAATCAAGATGAGTTTCTTTTTAGAATTTCCAACTTTAATAAAGATGGTAATCCTAATTGTCACTTGTGATTAGCAAAATTGAACATCATATTTTACTAATTTGTCTATTAAATGAATTAATCCCTAGCTGCACATCCTAGAAATCAACCAATTCAATCATAAAAGCAATTCAGAAGGCACTCAATATTCATCAATAAAATAAACTTTATTGGAACATCACACACATAATAGATGATAACATGGTTTCCCTCAACCAAGAAAAAGAAATTAGCTACCTATAATGAAAGTGAAAATCAACAAAGAAATAGTCAAATGTAAATTCTCCATCTCTGGTCTTTTTTAGAAAATCTGAAAATTCCTATAGAAAATACTGTAGTAAATAAAAGACCTAACTATGGATTATGAAAAGCATTAGAAAATACTCTATAGAAAAATTTGAACTCTACTCCTAAAGTGGTTGACCAAAGAAAAAAGAAAAAGACTACAAAAACGTAAAACTACTCCTATTTATGACCAACTAAAAGTAAGAAGAAAAACTGCAGAAAAATGTAAACACTACCTTAAAGTGGATGAGTGAATAGTGTAAAAAATCCCCCTTTATCCCCTTCGATTTCTTCCTTTTTTCCACGATCTTCAGCAGATCACATCTCCCACGTATTCAGGTTGCAAATCCCCATTAGTAAGGTAGCAATCTAATCTTTCAAGATTATGAAAATCTTAAGTGAAGCAGATCTAAATTTCAAAACAGATTCTGCAGATAGTTTCCATCCTTACACGTGCTCACGCTTAGTCATTGAATTTGTCGCCAATCTGAAATTTTCGGATTATCTTTGCTTTCCTTGACTCTTTTTTATTCAATTTCGTCTCTTAAGTGTTGAAAATCATCTGAGAATAATTAAGAAACAATTCCATCAAATTTGAATAATAATTTCAACACATTAAAGATATTTATTTATAAATTAAGCACAAAATGACAACTTAATAATTGTCATATGTTTATACAAAGGCTAATTCCAATTGCATTTTGGGATTAGCTATCAAATAAGTTTTGGGAAGCAATAACTGAATTAAGTTTGTTTTTTTAAAAGTTTAACATCATCTGAAATCAAGTTGGCTGAAATAGAAAAACCTGAAAGAGAAATTTCAGTAATTTTGTGCAAGTTAGAAGGGATTTTTCCTCCAAGCTTCTTTGATTATATTGAGCATCTACCTATGCATTTAGCACATGAGGCAAAACTAGTCGGTCTAGTTCAATATTGATAGATGTATCTAGTTGACAGGTAATTAAAAAAATTGATTGTAATTGAAGTTTTAACATGTATTAATAACTAAATTGTAATAACCCTTTTCGTTAATATAGGTATTTGCATCACTTGATGAAAAATATCAAGAACAAGGCTTGAGTTGAAGGTTCAATATGTAATGCTTATTTAGTGAAGGAAGCTAGTACATTTTGTTCATATTATTTTGAGCCACATATTCACACAAGAGAAAGAAAAGTTCCTTATAATGACGATGGGGGAAGGAAGGAGTGATGCTGATGGCAACTTATTCATTTTCACATATCCTAGATGAACATATGGACGTTTAATAAGAATAATATTAACAGAGGAAGAAATTGAGGCTGCCCGTGGTTACATTTTATTGAACTATCAAGAGGTTTAACCTTTTATGCAGTAAGTTGAAATTAGTTATTTGGGTTTTGAAATTTATTGTTATTCATAACTGAAATACACAATAATGTTTTCAGATTATCCGAGGTATTGTTATATGAGCTAATGCCAAACAAAAAATAGGATGATATCAATAAAGAAGTTGGAAGACACTTTCTTTGATGGTTCAAGAAATATTTGTAAGTTTTCACTTACAAATATTGAATTGATTGAAATATCAGATTTAAGTGTTTAAATGACATTATACTTTTTGATATGATAACTTCTTTTGTGTAGGCCTTAGAAAATCCAATAGAGAACAAATCCATATGTGATCTTGCGAAGGGAACTTTGCAAACTATTAAATCATATCCAAAGTATTTCGTTAATGAATATAAATGTCATACAAATTATTATGGTCATAATATGGCAATAATAAATAGTGGAGTTTGCATACAAGGAGAATTGATGGATTACTATGGTAAAATTATTGAGATACTTGAAATTGAGTATCCTACGTTGTCAATAAAGCAAAGTGTGATACTTAACTATGACTGGTTTGTTTCAACTCCAAATGTTGGCACAAAAGTGTATAGCTGATACAATCTAGTTGAAATCAACACCCAAAGAAGATTGAGACAATTTGAACCTTTCGTGTTAGCAATGCAAGCGAAATAAGTTTGTTATGTCCCTTTTCTTAACTTATGACGAGATAAGTCAGATTGGTTAGCCGTTTGCAAAGTTAAACCTATAGATGTTTTTGAAGTACATGGAGAAGGAGAACAGAGAATTGAAAGTGAAGCATTTCAAGAAGATGCTTATGAAATAAATGCATCTGTCACATATGATGATAATGAACCTTTGAACGATCCATCTAATGAATATGTCAAAATTTCATCTGGAGAGGATGACAAGAGCTAGAGATCTGAAGAGGAGTCAGAGTTTGATTCCTATTCTTCAGAAAAAGAAGATGATTGTAATTTACAATTAAGTGATGATAGTGATTAATTTATGTTTATAATTAAATATTATATTCAACAAATCAATTATTTCCTTTTCAGTATATTGTGTAAAATATTGAATTCAAATCCTTAATTAAGGAATATCGACATGGAAACTAGTTCTGGATGGAACTAATTCATTCCATTGGGAGGAATGTGGGCAAATTATCCCTACTAAAGAAGTAAACAATACAGGAAAAATCTCAACTTCTTGCACTAATGATAGTTTACCTTCCATAGCCGATCTTCTGCCTCAAGCTTTTTAATATCATCTGAACAACCTCAGTTTCCTTATTTGTACATCACATTTCCATTTATGAAGCTATTATATATATTCACATATGATGGTATATACTACATGTTGTTTTAAGCTTCCTTGAATCTCAAAGATGACATGTATGCCTATGGAGGTAGGAGCAATGTCACAATAGTCCATAAAGGATTAGGGAAATCGGTTGTTTTGGAAAATTTGTCAATTTGAAAGACCTCGTCTGGACATTCACGTATGCATGTCACTCTAATTTTGATTCGTTTAAAGGCTCTCTAATATGGCAATATCTAAGTTCTATATTGAATGTGTTTTAGGTAAACCGTTTTATACTAGCAGTTCATCTGGAAAGTTTGTCTTCCATACTAAATCAGGCGACTCATTCACTGTATCCTCTACAAGTTTAGCTATAGTGGAAACGTTGTTGTAAGAAGATGTTAAAAACCTTACACTTGAGGGAAGAACTATCACTGTTTCAATTGGTGCATTCGAACATGTTATGACCCTTTTTGGGAATCCAGACATTGGGGACACATTTACCTTTACCGACTCTCATGTCATTTGGAATCCAAGAAAATAATTATATTATTGTCGTTTATCGATGCAATACACTGGACTTAACTTGAAAGTTGATTTATTGTTGTATGTGTAAGGAATTATCAAACAACATCCTTACTAGTTAGGGGTCAGGCTGCGTACTATTAAGTGTGGATTGTTATTATTCTTGTTCTATGACTGTAACAATTGTTATCCTTCTAATTCAAAGTTTGCACATGAATGTGATATTCAACAAATCACCTTATTTCCTTTTGAATATAATGGGTAAAATTGAATTCAAATTGTTATATTATGGAAATTTTAATAAATAATGAATTTTAGGTAGAAATATGCCACCAAAGAGACAGCATGATATAATGCAACTCAGGTACAGACAACAATGTAGAGGTACTTACTGTGAAGGTGAACCATCAAACCCTACAACTGCAATCGAATCAACTCCTACCCCTCCAGGGCCTACAGTTACAGATGACGCATCACATGTTATTCTTCATGCTACACCATCCACCACTCCTACATCATCCACTACCCCTATATCGGATGAAGGAGATGACCACCATCCTGGAGCTGATGGACCTAATGGAAGAACTTATCTAACAATTATCAATAATATGTAAGTGAAATTATATAAACCCTATATGTTTATAATTAAGTTATAGGTTTAAATTTTTGCAAATGGTATAAAATTATTTGTTCTTATATTAGGTTGATTCCATCTGGACTATGCTCTAGAAACATGACATCTAAATTTAAGGAGAAGATTCATCCTGAGGGTTATGTATAGACAAATATCTCTTAAGCCACAAAGGCATTTTACTTTCAGGAGTTTGAGGTACAATAAAAAATTATTTTCTTTTTAAAATTGATTTGTATACATTAATTAGATAAACATTATAAGTATTTATCGAAATTTGTTCCTTTAATTTTAGAAGATATTTTTTAAGGATTCTGATTTTGATGCGGTCATACATAAAATATGGGAGAGATGAGCACGTACACATTATCATGACTTTATTGGTGCGATACACAAGGTTGGTGTATGACCGCCTTATATTTCTGAGAAAATATGGAGTCATTGGTAGCAGTATTAGACATCATCTAAGGCAATGTCCATTTCAGAGTGTAACTCAACCAATAGACGTGAAGGAATGGGGGAGAGAGTCTTTTTGTACATATGGGAGGATCAATTACCCACCATGAGCATGCAGAGAGACTTGTAAGTATATAAACTTTACACTTATTTTCTAATTGTTTTACTTTGTTGTATTTCAATTTAAATTGATATGTGAATGTTGGAATGAAAATATGTGTATTGTGGATAATGACAATTTTATAAATGTCTGAAGCCATATATGACTGTGTTGAGTTATTTTCTTTGTTCAATAGGGGGTAAATATCATAAAAATAGAGGAAATTCTGCTAAAATTTTTATAAATTCTAATACACTTATAAAATTTTATTCTTATGAAGGAAAAGTTTATGAGCATGAGGTTTACACCCCATCAGCTCTTTTTGCACACTCACACTAAGAAGCATGATGGTGTTACATTTGTCAACACCTAATGTAGAGAAGTTAATGTATGTGAAATTTATGCTTTAATATTAATTCTTAATAATTATCACTTACTAATATGAACATTGCCTCCTAATAGGACCAAATACAAGAAAGCATTTAGCAACAGTCTCAGCACAAACAAGCTATTGATGAGAGTCAGACATATCTAGTTGCAATAGGTGGTAGGGACCGTTGTGGAAGGATCTTTAGGCTAGGTTCATATGTGAATATATGTTATTCGTAATCTTCCACTTCTAGTACAACAACATCTATTAGACGGTCGCAAACTAATGAAGTCAATTAGCTTCGACCCATAATGGAGACATTGATGGAGTATATAGCTTAGCTGAGACATGAGGTGGATGAGTTGAAGTGAAGGGATAGCTCCTCATAGCACCTGCGGTCACCAGGACAATAGGATTGTTGTAGTCATTTGCTTTAAATTATAAAGACTTATTATGTACATGATAGTTTTTTTTTATTATCAATTAAGATAATTTTAACTTTATATCATCAACAAACTTTTCATTTAAAAAAATTAAATAGATAAACAAATCAAAATACTAGGCATAGATAATTTGTAAATGTTGAAATTATGCATTAATCATAAGATTATGAAATAAAATTTAATGTTAGGATTTTTATTCTTTTTTTAAATTTTCTTTACTATTGAAAAATAAAAGTTTGTCAGTAATATGCACTATATTTACTGATGGAACAATATAAACTGTCAGTAAAATTTAAGATATTTACCAACGATTTTCTTTGTTTTGTGGTTAATATTGGCAACCGTTGCCAACTTAACCGTCAGGATTTTCTGAACTGTCGGTATACTCATCGACGGTCAATCATAACCATTGAAAATCTTACCGACAGAATAACCAGTACCATCGGAAGACCATCCATCGGTATATTTACTGATTTACTGACGGATATATAATATATCCCTCAATAAATTTAACTATAGCTGTTTTAACAACGTCATTGTCTATCGGTTGATTCTGTCAATAATTTATATTACCGACAAAATATAAACATTTTTCGTTGGTAATTTCCATCGCTAAACGATATTTTTCTGATAGTGGAAGTTGTTTCTAGATCTACTATGAGACATCTAACAATCTAATTGGGTATTGTGGTTATAAGGAAACATCAATAATGTAAAATTTTGTTAGGAGATATCAACATTCTAATTGATTATGGAGGTCGATTAAGAAGGTCGTAAAGAGACATCTAACTAACATCCATTAAAGTGAGAGTCACGAGAAGTTAGAGTTGCACACTTATGTATTTTTAGGAGTAGTTGTATATGCGATTAGAAGGTTTAGGAGATAAACTTACAGAAATTGATATATTACATTTTGGTCCTTTTTAATTCATCATTATAGCCCTTTTCTTTTTTAATCTTTGTTGTGTGTTCTTTCTAAGCTTTATCTGAAAATGTTGCTTTGATGCATCCAATCCATTTTCTTTCTTTTGCTGATGATCCTATATTGTCTTCTTCTAGTTCATATAGAATTCAATTGTATTAACCAAAATACAAAACGAAACCATTGTGTATGGACACTTCAACATTATTCACCAATTGTCTCTTTATCCATTTCTAATCATCACCTTTCTAAAAACTTGGAAGAACAAGTAGATTATAATTATTTTAAAACTACTATTCTTATAAACAAGTTAATATATATAAAGAATGAAATAAGACAAATAATGTAGTTTAAAAACTAACAACACAGTGATTCAATTCTTTTTATGAACAAATTTAGAAAGTATACACATTTTAATCCATATTATGTGCAGTAAATTTGCAAATGAAAAAATATACAATTAATCTCATCAAGAAGGCAGTAAGATGATGTATAATCAAAGTGAATTAAGTAAATTTGTCACTTCATAACCTTCACTTTAATATGTATGATTTAAAGAAACAGAAGATTCCCTTCTTGATTAACTAGGAGCAATAAATTTACATTTTCTTTAAAATGTTCTTGTAGGATGAATAATTATGATAGAAAGTATGAGAAGGGAACATAAGTAGATGTACTAAAAATAGTACTAAAACTGTACATGCTTTGTAGTAAGTGAAACTATATGTACGAGAGAATACAAAATTGCAAACAAAAAGTTTGAAAATTATATTACCAAACCACACTTCAATCTCCAAATCCTAATCTACCGAGGAGATTGACTATAACTTATGATTTTCCCTCTAATTATTTTATTCCAAACTAATTATTTAATGTAGAAAAAAAAGAACCAATAAATGTTAGCTCAAGGTTTTATATTAATGATTTTGATAATAACTTTATGATATTTCAAATTTCAAATTTAGATTGTTTCCGTTTATTCGAATAGGTAACGATATAGTTTTGTAAAACAATGTTTCCTTTCTTATAGGATCCTTCTTAATGAACTTACCTTATTAGAAATGATTCTATAATATCCAAAAGGAACTTTCCAACCACATAATTTTACAATCAGCTCCAAGAAATTATCAAAATTCTTTCTTAACGTCTAGGTGCTGGAAGATTCCAGCAAAGATGATATTGAAGATCCTTTAGACTCGAAGTCAACTCAGAAAATAAGTGAAGCAAACATTAGTTGAAGAAAAATTCTATTTAATGAAAGGCTACTGCATTCGTGAACAAGTTAGATTTTTGAAATACTTTATTAACCTCAATATTCTCAAAAGTCATAACTTTATTAGGTTCCTTGTGTCTTGAAAAGTAAAAACACTCTATTTAGAGAGATCGTTATTCCTTGAAGCTTACATTGAGGAAACCCTATATTTCTTTTTTTTTTGAAAGATTGTAGAGGCTTGCTAAACACTACGAGTGTGGAAGGTTAAAGAACCATAGAAAATGTATACATGTGAGCTTAGAGAGGCTTGCAAAATTTACTACGTGGAGTTTTATAGTGAAATACTCAAGTTGACTACTTGGGGAATAGACATAGGCTTTGTTATAAGCTGATGTTGGGCCCTGTGTCTCAGTACTCATTCCAAGGTAACAATTTGAGACGGTCAAGTAAAGGTCATATAAGAGGAAAGTTGAAAGCTTCAATTTGTAAAGAGAATTTTACTTTCAGCATTGCCAGGTTCGACGTGACAAAGGAAATGTTTCACCATGACAAAGTTAGGGGATAATTCAAAAGGAGCTTTCAGAAAAGTTTGTCGTGGAAAAAGTCTAGCATCACCGCTGCAAAGTCTCAAGGTCAAGCAAACACACCATTCGGGAAAAATGCGCCGTGGAGAAAGCCTGGCTTAGCTGCGGCGAAGTTTTAAGATCGAGCCAAAAATACCTTTCGAGAATGGTTCATCGCGGCTATAGTCTGGCTTCATCATGGAGAAACCTTCGAATCTATAACCCAAACCTAACAAACTAACACTAATTTGGACATACAATTTCCAACAACCATTAACCACTTAACGAAAAGACAAACATGAAAACATATAAAAGAAACTTCTTCAATTATTAATCTCATTACTAAATTGAAACAAAGTTTGAGTATATCTTTAATAACATATCAACAGCCACAACAATAGCTTAATACAAAATACAATCGAGTGCTCATGTTTGATATGCTTATAAAGCTACCTAAAAATAGTCGAACTAACTTAGTTACTAAATGTAACTATCTTGGAGTTTGCCCAAAGCTTTAGAAAGATTAACAAGCTTCTTGTTCTACACCTAAGGAGTGAAAAATGGTGGGCTGAGCTATGAGGCTCAGTAGCTAATATATTTATAGCCATTGGTAATAAGCACAAAATCAAGCATACATATATATATATATCTCGTTTTAATCTAACAATTAAATCGTCAACAATTCTAGCTCAAAGACTCATAATTAAGGATGTTATCATGTAAAACATATCATGTATATTTAACCACCCAAACATAACACTCAATTGTGTATCATAGTTAATAGATTATAATAAAATGCACAAATATAATGGCTTGAGAGCCTCATAGATCGAAATGGAGAAACCAAAGTTTACACCATAAACTAAATGAGTTTGTTTCTTAGGAGGTCATAAGCCATAAGTGGGCAACCGGGAGATAGCTTTAAGTCAATGTGTACATGATGAATGAAATGGTATCTCTCTACCCATACATAAGCAATCTTTTATTCTCAATTTCATTTCATCACGTGTTCATACTTTCATGCTTCTTATGCTTTTTCCTCTTTTGATTACACAAAATGTTGTAACATCTTTCAAGACTTTACATAATAATACATCTTAGAGCATTTTCCAAAAATTGCAATGATTCCAAATCAAGCAATTTAGCACACAAACACAAGTAAGGAAAATTAGCCCATCTTTATAATAACTATAACATATTACCCACCTAATTTGCTTGTAAATCCAATCCCAAGTTTGCCTTTGCTCTTGCTCGTGTATGGGATTTTCTTGGTTTCCTTCAAACAAACCAGTTTTCATTCAAACCAATATTCCAATAAAAATCCAAAACTATAAAATAAATAAAAATTGAGCTTCGACTTAATCTACCCTTAGTTTATCTAAGCTAGCAAAACTAAAACCTAGTTTAAAGACCCATGAAAATCAAAATAGGTTCCTTGGTTCTCTTCTTTCTCCCTTTATTTCCAACTAAACTCATTCCTCTAATTCCTTTTCTACCTAAGTAAGAAGAAAAGATGATGGAGATTACCTAAAACAAGTTGATTCCTCTTCCTTCTTCTTCTTTCTCCTTCTCCACGTTTTCCTCTTCTTTTTTCTTTCTTCTCTATATTTTTCTCTCTTCTTTCTCATTTAATCAACACCACTTTGTTTTTATCTTTCCAAATTTACCCTTCCTCATTTAGTGAAATGTCAACTTGCTCCTTTAGTTTCTTAAATACCACATTATACTCTAGCTTAGTTCTAACATTTCTATTTAAAAAATTCTAATTTATACTTGTGCTTGCTAAATTAATGGACTAAACTCTAAAATAAATAAATAATTTTAGGCTCCAACAATTCTCCTCCGCATAAAGAATTTTATCCTCAAAATTTTTACATGGGTCTACGGTAAGGTGTGCATACTTTTCCTTCATGGCTTCCAAAAGCTCCCATGTTGTCTCCTTTCTTGGATGGTTCTTCCATAAAACTTTAACCAGCTTCATAATCTTGTTTCTCAAGACCTTGTCCTTTGAATCTAGTATCTCTATTGATTGTTCTTCATAAGTCAAATCCTCCTTTAATTGAGCCTTTAAAGGTTGGACTATGTGTGAAGGATCTGATCGGTATTTTCTCAACATTAATATATGGAAGACATTGTGAATCTTGGATAATTCTTTTAGGAAGGCTAACTTATAGGCTAGAGGCTAAATCTTCTTAATAATCTCATAAGGGCCTATGTGTCTTGGACTGAGCTTGCCCGTTTTACCAAATCTTAAGACTCCTTTGTATAGAGAGGCTTTAAGAAATACCTTATCTCCAACTTTAAATTCCATCTCCTTTCTATATGCGTCCATATAGCTCTTCATCCTGTCTTAAGCTATCTTGATTCTTTGCTTCACCATTTTAATCTTGTCGACTGTAACTTGTACCAATTTAGGTCCTAAAAGTCTCCTTTCACCTTCCTCATCCCAATAAGTAAGAGTTCTGCACCTCCTACCATATAAGGCTTCATAAGGTGCCATTTGAATTCTGAGTGGTAGGAATTATTGTAAGCAAACTCAATTAAAGGTAGATGATCATCCCATGAGCCTTTGAAGTCCATAACACAAGCTTTTAACATTACCTCTAACGTCAGTATTGTCCTCTTTGATTGGCCATCAGTTTGTGGATGGAAAGCTGTGCCAAAATGCAACTTGGTTCCTAAAGCCTCTTGTAAGCTTTCCCAGAATTTGGAGGTGAATCTGGGATCTCTATCTGAGATTATAGAACTTGGAATCCTATGAAATCTGATTATTTCATCCACATTTTTCTTGGCCAAGGAATTCAAAGAATCAACTTGTTTAATTGGTAGGAAATGTGTTGACTTGGTTAACCTATCAACAATCACCTATATTGCATCATACTTCCTTTTAGTCCTTGGCGATCCTATTAAGAATTCCATTGTAATCTTCTCCCACTTTCATTCAGGAATAGACAAAGGTTTAAGCTTGCCAATAGGTTCTTGATGTTCCACTTTTACTTACTAGCATACTAAGCATTTTCTAGCATACTCTGTAACATCTTTCTTCATTCCTCTCCACCAGAAGTGCTCTTTTAAATCTTTATACATTCTTGTTCTCCCCAGGTGCATTGCATAGGGAGCATCGTACGCCTTATCAAGAATCTCATCCTTTAATTCTAATATATCTGGAATACATAATATGTTATCTACCACCATCAATCCATCTTCTCTTATCTCTATTTCAGAGGGTTTACCATTTTTAATTTCTTCTCTAAGCTTAATCAAGTACTCATCTCGCTTCTGTAATTCCTTAATCTTCTCCTTTAACACTGGCTTTATTCTAAAATTAGCCAATATATAACTAGATTCGACTTGCCTCAATGTCACCTTGATTTTGCCCAATTCTTTCAACAAAGAAAGATATACAGTCTCTATATGTGCCATAGTAGATTTTCTACTCAAGGCATCTGCTACTACATTAGCTTTCCCCAGGTGGTAGTCTATCATCAAGTCATAATCCTTCAGTAGTTCTAACCACCTTCTTTGCCTTAGATTTAACTCTTTTTAGCTCATCAAATATTTAAGACTCTTGTGGTATGTAAATACCTTGATGGTGACTCAATTTAGGTAATGTCTCTATATTTTCAATGCGAAAATTATGGCAGCTAGCTCCAGGTCATGTGTAGGATAATTCATCTCGTAAGGTTTTAATTGCCTAGAAGCATAGGTGATCACTTTACCTTCTTGAATCAACACATACCCCAATCCCTTCCTTGAGGCATCACTATACACTATATATCCACCACTACTGGAAGGCAAGGTCAAAATTGGTGCAGTTGTAAGCCTATTATTTAATTCCTCAAAGCTTTTCTAACATTCCCCTATCCACATAAACTTCTAATTCTTCCTGATCAATTTGGCGAGTGGGGTCGCTATCATGGAAAAGCCCTCTATAAATCTTCTATAATAACCAACTAAACCTAAGAAACTCCTCACTTTTACTATATTCTTAGGTGCTTCCCATTTGACTACATCTTTTATTTTCCTTGGATCCACATGGACTCATTTTTTCTGAAATTACATATCCAAGAAACACAACTTCCTTTAGCCAAAATTCATATTTATCAAATTTGATATATAACTCTTTCTTCCTCAACGTCTCCAAAGCAATCCTTAAATGTTCCTCATGCTCCTTGTCACTCTTGGAATAAACCAATATATCATATATAAAGACTACGATAAATCGGTCTAATAAAAGCTTGAAGACTCTATTTACTAAGTCTATAAAGTTTGCAGGGATAGTCATTAATCCAAAGGGCATAACTAAGAACTAAAAATACCTATACCGTGTTTTAAAAGCAGTCTTTAAAACATCGGGCTACTTTATTCTCCAATGGTGGTAACTTGATCTCAAGTCTATCTTGGAGAATACTTTTTTCCCTTGAAATTGATCAAACAAATCATCTATGTGTGGGGGCAGATATCTATTCTTCATAGTGACATGATTAAGCTTCTTGTAGTCTACACACATTCTCAACAATCCATCTTTCTTCCTCACAAAAAGAACTCGAGCTCCCCAAGGTGAAGAGCTAGGCTAAATATAACCTTTCTCTGACAGTTCTTCTAACTGCTCTTTAAGCTCCTTCAATTCTGCCAAAGCCATTCTATAAGGCGGGGTTGATATTAGTGTCGTACCTGGAAGAAGCTTGATGGGAAATTTAATTTCTCTAGGTGGTGGTAGTCCTAGTAACTCCTCTGGAAAGACATTCAGGAATTCCATGACCACAGGAATTTCTTCTAACTTTTCTCCATCTACCTTCGTGTCTACCACATATGTCAAGAATGCTTCACATCCTTTTCTCATCATTTTCTTTGCTGTCAGAGCTGAAATAATTCTAGGTAGGCTTGCTTTGCTTTCCCTTATAAACACCTGCTTTCTATGTTTGTCCAACTCAAACTCTACTGTCTTCTATTTGTAGTCTAAATTGGCATTATATTTTTTTAACGTATCCATGCCCAAAATTACATCTAATCCCCCCATCTTCAATGGAATTAAATCCACCACTAATTTTCCTCTACCAATGTATATTTCACAATCTCTATAAACTTGACTAATAATGACATACTGGCCAATTAAGGAACTAACCATCAAAGGACTACCTAATAGGCTCAAACTTCTACCATGCACAATTCTAATAGATGAAATAAATAAATGGGTGAACCCTAGATCAATTAGAACAATAATATCATCATTAAACAATTTAACCATACCAGTCATAACCTTTGGATCTATTTTTGTGTCCACTCTCGTCATTACAAACATGCTAGCTGGTGCTTGTCCTGTCGATCTTCCTGGAGGATTCACTTTCTTGACTGCCTCAAAACTTCCCACTTCAGCTGTAGTCTTGGGTCCTACAGTCTCAGCCCTTTTGAAGTTTACATCTGAGTTCCCTCTCGTCTTGTATACTGCGGGCATTCTCTAACCATATGCCCTTTTTCCTCATAGTAAATCAAGCTCCAGTCAGCCTATAACACTCCCCTTTATGGAATTTGCCGCAATGGTTGCATTTAGGAATGGATGGCTTATCCCTCTCTCCCCTTTTACTTCCTACAACTATTGAGGCTTAATGAGA
>JANSVA010033287.1:0-14116 GCA_025504915.1 Erythroxylum reticulatum | reverse complement strand
TCACTCACTACTCAGACATAAAAATTTTTGATCAATTCATAAATCTCAAATTACTCATCATATTAGTTTCATTTAACACTACCCATGATGATTAAAGCATAACTCACTGATTTAGCTTCAATGTCTTCAAATCACATTTAACCTTAGCTCCCAAGCACCATACGATCTTCATCATTCCAAAGGTGGTAGGGATAGGTATTTAGTGAAAAATATCAAGAAGATAGCAAAAAGATAGTAGCAAATGTAGGTGAGAGTAAGCTCCAACGTTAATGAGATGAGAAGTGAATATTGTGGATGAAAACAAATGAAAAAGATAAAGAAGGTTAGGGCATTTCATGAGCGTAAAGATGAAAGACAAGGAAGATAGCCTTTCAAAAGAAGAAAATGTCGTGAGTGGTGAGTGGCAAGTGATGTGACACTTGTCACTTGCCACTTATCCTTTTATTATGGTCTCCATTTGACCACTTTTTAATAACTAGTCTATTTATCTCCAAATTCTAGTCCAATTGTCCCCCAATTTTCAATGACACTTGTCATTAAATCCCAATATCATTTATAAAAATTTCCATTGCCATTTGACTCTTAATTCTACTACTATTCATTAATTATTCTGCCACTTGGCATTTTTCCTAGTCTAAAAATACCCTTAAATTTCAAAAAATTCTCATATTTTACCAAAAATTCTAGTTCACTACTTATACACTCTAACTCAAATTTTAAGACTCATAATCCATAATTCACATTATAATCACATTAAAACAATCATTTATACCCAGAAAATGTCAAATGAGTGCACAAACAATTCATTATAATGTGCGCAATAATCAAATTCACATGTGCGTATGCTAACATTATACATGAACATGAAATGCATTTTTCTAACTTCTCATTGCTATTTCTCAATTACATAAATCTAGGTTTCTAATCCTTAGTATGGGAATGGGATGTTACATCATTAGTGTTTTATTGAGTAACTAACCCCATTAGCTCATCATGCCAACCTATTTTAAAAAGTTTCCTAGTTGGTTTCCATCTTTTGCTAAATATGTTTGGTTTCTATGGATAGGTAATAGGAACCTTAATTCTTGTTAGTTCTCCATCATCTCCAAGCTTTAAGATTAGTAGATTAACAGGCAAATTAGAGTTTCTTTTTATTTCAATAAAAATTTTGCAAAGCAAATTCTCTTCACATTAGCAATTTGAGAAACCATGCAAATTATTTTCCTATGTAAACTAGCAAGGTAACTTAGCCCCTCAGTTGTCCAAAGCTTTAATGGCACATTATGAAAGTTAACTGATATAGGAAATGCATTAATGTTACCTCTATCACATTCTGAACTTGGTTTCCAATTTTGAATGAATATAAGTTGGCTGTATATGTGCCAAGATCCAAGTTCAATTATCTCATTCACTCATCTTTTTGTTGAGAATTAGAAGAGGAATGCACCATCATCCATCAACATTTATATAATTCCTTTCTGCCCCACTTAGTAGTTTCCTAAGCATAAACAATAGGGAATGTTGGCTTTTTATTCCAAAAAACCTCCTAAAGCAGAGAGGACCATACATTTGCTCCTACTTTGAGAAGCTTTACATGAGTATTAACACTCCATCTTTCATGACATTTTGAAAATTCTTTAGCATGCTTTTGTTATGTTAAAAGTTAAGCTTGTTTTTTCTAAACTCCTCCAGGCTATGTAGAATTAGACTTGACATTTACCTTGAGTATCACTATAGATAAAGTTTCACCATACTTTTTCCCTTTTATATTGCTAATAAGTTCTGAGAATTCTTCAAGATTTAGGTTTAAGGCGGCAGGAAGCCCTTCTTTCTCCATATTCCAGGCCTTTAAGAGGCCCTCCTTCAAGGTGGAACCTATGTTGATGAAAAAAAAGTGACATGTGCTTAATTGATTGTATAATTTTTTTACTCATGATCATTCAACATTCAATACCTTTAAAAACTGAACAATCTAATGGTAGACTTGAAAAATGTGTTTAAACAAGATATGTTCATGGGTACACTCGACACCATTCATGATCATATCATTCCACAACTTTGCATATCATTTTATTTCTCCACCACTAAGATTCACATGCAAAATCATGAATCAAAGGAGTTTTCAAGGTTTTAATGTGCACAAAGGTAAGGTCAGATGTATTTGGGTCAAGTAGCAAGAAAGCCATTAAAGCTACTGAAAAAAAAAGTAACACTCAATGAGATATCAAGTGCACAATTTAACATCCATTCAAAAATGGGTGTTGTTAGCTATAAAGAATGCAACTATTATGTTTCACAACTCATTTCAGCTCTCTCACACAAACCAGATGAAGCATAACACAAAAAATGCTCCATCCAAAACAACATCCATCATATGAAATATATTCAAACACCCAATCAATACAACTTAAGGAGGATAAACTATTAATTAACAACTTTTCACAACAATTGGATTTCCTCCTTGATGCTTTTATTCAAACATTTTTTTCTTTTTTCGTTTTTCTTTTTCTTTTCTCCTTTTTTCTTTTGTTTTTCTTTTTTTATAAACATTAAAAGAAACTGCATTAACATGGGAATTTCAATGATATGACATAAAATAACATCCCAATATTATAACCAACCTATATATATGTATACCCCTACACTTAGAATTTTGTACATCCACAAACTCATCAATCATAAATGCTCCACTAGCTTTATGGCTTAGGTAGGACCTGCTTAGGTAGGACATTTGGTTAAGTTTAAAAGCCATAATGTTGTTTATACAAAAAGAAAGATATAAAGGTTAAGGGGAATTAACAAAGAAAAATAATCTAATGGGAAGGCTTTTTGGTTAATGTAGTTAGGAAAAACAAAGAATTCCTAAGCATCTCCATGTTAATGTATGTGATAAAAATGTTGTCTTGAATAGAAAATAAAAAAAATCAAGTGTACAAGTCATGAAAGTTACACTTCAACAAAAGAAATTGAAACTGATATGGATGTGTTAGTCTATTAAGGCTTAAAATCTCACTGGCTTTGTCAACCACTATTCATTACTCTTTCAAAGATAATGCATAATGACCAATCATAAGAGCAAAAGTACATGCTAAAGCTGCTATCAAATTCTCTAGTCAATTCATTCTCTAATCATGACTATATAATCCTAGAACTAATAAAAAAGAGAAAATGTTTGTCTATTTGTTTTATTCTTTCTCTTAATTTGATTGGAAACTTAGAACAAGAAAGAAACAATTATATAAAAATTAAATGCATAAATGTAAAGGAAAAGAAATTTACTTCCCTTGGGTTATGTCCCAATACGTGCCTTTGTTTAGAGTCGTTAGCTTGACTACATACTTCTCCTCACATGACAAAATTATGATCTTCTGGTGGCACGTGCGGTTCCTCCATATGAGGTTTTTTTTCAGATAGCACCTTAGTTGATAATCATTCCCGATCAACATCTTCTCTATCTTTAGAGTCTTAATCCTTACTAAGTCTATGCACTCTGGAAAGATCTCCAATGTCTCTTCACCTTTTTCTTCCTTGTTTAATTCCTCTAACCTGCTAGGTAAAAGCAAAGAGTCATTCTCAACAACAAAATGGAACTCAATATTTACCTCCAAGTTAAAAGATATATCCATTTCTTTTTCAAGCTCCTCCTCTACTTCTTCCACACAAGCAATTCCTTGAGTATTGCTCTCAAGATTCTCAAGGTCTTCATCACTTTGTAAGATTTCTGCAGTAACTTCCATTGGGTACACCTCGGGTTAATATGGCTACCCCTCTTCAATTTGTGATTCATGGCTTTGGATCCTCTCTGCGATCTCAACCATTTGGCTTACCATGATCTGACGTTTAGACATTGTAACCAATATATATAGGATTAGCCAATTTTATATAGAGCATGCGTTGATAGGTTAATGCAATGATGTGGTCCAGAGGAAGAATTGTTGGACATCTTAAGACTATGTCATCAAGGTTAGTATGTTAGACATTATAGAGCCAACAAAATGGTGGCTTGGATACTCGAGAGTGGATTTTATTAGCCACAATTGTTCAAGGATGCTCAAACTTTCATAGCACAATGTGATCAGCGCCAAAGAATAGGTAACATCTCTAAAAGAGATTAGATGCCTTTATCTAACATTTTAGAAGTGGAAGTCTTTGATGTATGAGGCATCGACTTTATAGGTCCTTTCCCATATTCATTGGGAAAGATTTACATTCTAGTGGGGGTGGATTATGTTTTACATTAGGCTAAAGCAGTGGCACCTGCAACCAATGATGGAAAGGTAGTGAAAAAGTTCGTCAAATGGTTATCCAATCGGTTTGGAGTGCCACGTACGATAATAAGTGATAGAGGTACACATTTCTATGATAAATCTTTCAATGCTCTCTTAAAAAGATATGGAATGCAGTACCATGTTGCTACACCTTACCCTCTACAAACTAGTGGCCAAGTGGAAGTTGTCAATCGAGAATTGAAACAAATTTTGGAAAAGATGGTGAACAACTCCAGGAAGGATTGGGCAATAAAGTTAAATGATGCCCTATGGGCTTATAGGACTACTTTTAAAACACCTATTGGAACAACTCCTTATAGGCTTCTGTACAAAAAAGTTTGTCATTTTCCAGTCGAACTAGAACATCGAGCATACTGCACAATTAAAGCATTAAATTTTGATTGGATGCAAGTAGGCAAAAATAGACTTCTACAATTGGACGAACTTGTAGAGTTTCATTATAATGCATACGAAAATGCCAAACTATACAAGGAAAAGGTAAAGAAATGGCACGATTCTCATCTTAAACAAAAGGAATTTAAAGTAGGAGACGTGGTTCTGCAATATAATTTAAGGTTGAGGCTATTTCCAGAGAAGTTAAAATATCTATGGAGTAGACCTTTTATGGTCATTCAAGTTTTAAATCATGGAGTCCTTAAATTGAAAAATGCTAACAAGGAAACTTTTAAGGTTAATGGGCATCATTGTAAGCTATATGAGGAGCGATTTCTAAGGACAAGAAAGTGATTTCCTTTTGCTCAAACAATTAAGATGCCTCTATGGATGCAAGGTCAAGTTAAGGACCATAAATTAGCATGTTTAGTAGTTTGATTGAAATCATTAAGTTTAGTTAGAGTTGTTTTGAACTTTCAATAAAACTTAGTAATTTGAATTGATCTAGGATAACTAATTCCCCCACTCTCTTCAAGCAATTCCTATATAAGACAACAATATCAGGGGTCCAGCGGATTCATCCCTACCTCTATCATCGTAAGGCTTTATTCTAACCCTTTTATTTTTAACTTTAGTCTTTACTTACTTTTATTTTATTTTAATTTTATATCTCTTCTTTTCATGTATGTTTGTTTGTCTCCTTCTTATGTTGAGAGTTGTTCAAGTGTGGGGAGGGATATGTGTTTTGCTTTGAATATGAGTCTTGCATATTATATCATAGTTATTAGGTTGCATTTTGTGAAATTATGTGAATGTGTTAATGGCTTAGACATATTGAAATTGAGTTAATTTTGAACATATTCTATTAGGTTATGAAGAATCATTAGCTTGTAAAATTAGTAAATTGGGTTCTTTGGCTAAATATACAGCTTAATTAGGATTTAGTGTTAAGTTGTAGTCCTCTAAATTGTCACATTCATTCATAATTTGAGGTCTTTCAATTTTAGTAGCTTTGCTAGTATTTTTTCAAAGAAACAAGTAGCTAAAGCAACAAGGTAGGCAATAAAAAAGTTATGTTTGTTAATTTATAATAAATTACTATTCTATTGGCCTTTGGGATATGAATAGAGCTAGTAGCCAGTGGAGAAAACGATGTAGCTAAATAACTGAATCGACACAAATCACAAATGTGTGCCTCCGCATTAAAAAGTTATAATGATGTTTCAACCAAGCAGCTTAATAAAAAATGACTTAGTCAAGTAATTGGATCGACATTCATCACCAATGTTTACCTCCGAGTAAAAGAATAGGTCTTTGTTTAAATAAAAAAATTCTAATAAAATTTACCGAAGTTGTAATAGCTTGACTTCTCATGAAAACATACTTAGTATTAGTTATAGAGTTTGAATGAACAAAGAATTATTAATGTGTGTGCAATTGAAAAGGGTAAAAGACTTAACACTTGGATATGGATTAATATGTTTATTTAGTTCAAAGCCCCTAGACGTGGATTTTGCTTGTTAATGATTTGAAATGAATTAAATGATTGCGTTTAAAATTATATTTATTTCATGAAGTTGAAGCCATTGTTTCATTATTGCATTGTGTGTTGTGTGATTTTGTATGTTTGTTGGTTTGTTTGCTTGAGGACAAGCAAACGTTTAAGTGTGGGGATGTTGATAAGCATGAATTGCATCATGTTTTAGGGCTTAGTCTGATACGTATTCAATTGTTAATTCAATCGTTTAGTATGTGTTTAGGTTAGAAGTGCATTTGTTTGTTAATTATTTATGTTCAAGTGTTTTTATAGGTTAGTTCAAGTCTTTGAGCTTAATTATTACGTTTTTTAGGTACTTTTATATGTTGTTAGTGTTTCAAGGTCAACATCAAAGAATGAAGAAGTTTCGGAGACACTCAGGCCGAAACAATGGCCCACAATTATGGCACAACAAGACACAATCATGATAGAAGCACTGGACTTAGCCCACGATCATGGCCCATATGCCACGATCATGACAGAAGCCCAGGACATAGCCCATGATTGTGTCCTACAAGCCACGATCATGACAGAAGGCTTGGATATGACCCACGATCAGTGTATGTAGGGCCACGATCATCGCATGCATTGGGAAAATGCATAGACACTTAAAAGTGTCAAGTTTCGAGGGATTTTTGGACCTTTTGGACCTCAAAAAACCCTAAGGTTACTCAGAACACAAAAGATATTTAAAGAATAAAACAAAGAGGTAAGAAGAGTTTTTGCATCAACCACTTTTAGAGAAACCCTAGAGAGAATTATCTAGACATAGAGAAAGAGAAGAAGGAAGAGAGACGAGGAGAAGAAGCCGACTCGACATACTTTCCGAATCAGAAATTTCCCACCGTCCATTTAATTTCATATTTCCTATTATTTTCAGTTTTAGTATTGTATAGAATTGGAATAACAGTTGATGATAGGATTTTTGGATGTTGATGTTGCTTCTAAACTCACCTTCGGAGTTTTATCTTTGACTTAATGAAATATGATTCTTATGTGTTATTTAGATTTATTGTGAATTAATTCTGGACGTGCATAATTCAATAATAAACTAAGAGGGTAAATCGAGTGAAAAATAATTAAATTGGGCTAACGAGAGTTAGGTGATTTAATCGAACAAGAATTAAATCAAATCGGTAAATTGTGCAAAGAGAGGTCTTGCATAGGTTTCTGATAGTTTATTAGACAAATTTAGATCTAATTAGGGTTTTGGATAGGTCGTTAATTGAGAAATTGCAACTTCCATAATTTGATTAGGATTTATAAATTATGGTTAATGGTTATAACTCGATAGAGAGTAATCAACCCTAAGATCATCTAGAACCAATAATCCAGTAATTTATAATCAATTAGGTTAGCGTTAAAGATAGGTAAAATTCTATTTATGTCAATTGGTAATTCCTTAGGCTGATTCTTAAGTGTGTGTTGCAACTACTAAATTGTTAGTATTTTCGTGATTGATTCTTGAATTGATTTGCTTAATTAAATTGAATTCTCATTTTAGTTATATTAAAATTTGAATTTTACTAATTGTTCTGGCCTTAGATTTTAGGATTAAATTATCCCTCCTCGTGGAGTCGATACCTTAGGTACTACGCGAACGATTCTTGTGCTTGCGGATTATCAAGGTTATTAATTAAAACTTACACACATCAAAACAACTCGGTCAAAGACCCTTCTCCTTATTGTCTCTTATTTGGTGCCTCTTTTGCTTATTGTGGAACTGTCATTATGCTTAAAACTTTTTTAAAAAAAATGAGAAAGTAGCAAATAAAGTATAAAAATAACTATGCTCACTAAATTGCTAAAATATGAAAGCGTACTAAAAAAAGGAAAATTAAGTACATGCCGAAATTAAAACAAATAATCCAATGTAAATAAATAATTAGAAATTTAAATAATAACCTAATTTTTGATTCAATTTAATTAATTAATTAGAAAATTAACTAATAACCTAATTAATCACAAAATTGAAATTAAAAGCATTGTAGTTGACAAATAAAACTAATCTATTTATTCGAATATGAAATTAAACCTAAAATTGAAATTAAAAAACCTTATCTAACAGTTGCCTAAGATTAGCAAAAATTAAAAATTAAATTAATCTAAAATTAAATTTAAAATGAAGTTAAATTAGAAAATAACTTCAATTAACTATCACCTCTAGTAGGTATGTAACTCTCTGTGAACATGTGTGAAAAAAAATTTTAAAGATTCAGAGTGTATATAACAGTATCTAGAGACTGTGTGTGTTTATGTGATCATGTATAACATGAAAAACAATCGAAAAACATAAAGCTTTTCACTCAAAGTTATGAAAATTTAACACGCATATCCTAAAACAAAAAATATGCGCAATCTCATCAGGATGCTTTAATCATAACATTAAAACATGTCAAAAATAATAAAATCCTAGACTAAAGTCAAAATAGAAACAAAATTAAATGGAATTTAAAATAAAACATATCCTAATTCTTGGGTTGCCTCCCAAATAGTGCTTGTTTAACATTGTTTGCTCAATGTACCATTTACGTTTACCATCATTCTAGGTCTATAATTAGTGACTTACTTCCAATTGTTTCTCCCCATGGCAGTTTAGTAGCCTGTGAATAAGCCATATGTTATAAGATAATAATAAGGACATAACTTATCAAATTAAAAAATTCAAGTCATTTTACTAATGCCCTTTTTCCATAACAATTTTCAATAAAATAAGGAATAATGGAAATCCTTGAATATTCAGTTGACTCTAACAGTTTGTCCTATATGAAGACGAACTTCTCTTTTTCTTCCTCAATCATTCTCCACTATTCTACTTCCTCTTTTTGAATATAGACTTCCTTCTCTTCTTCATCCTCTATTTCCTCTGTTTTCCATTCTTCTTTCTCTTTTTGAATTGCAAATCCATTCATGAAATCAAAATTTCTCTGCTCTTCACGTTAAGGCATTAATAGGCTCCAATAACATGTTGTATCTGGTTTAGTGCCTTCGACCAAAGAAAAACTCTCTTTGAATACACAGTGGCTAGCTTCACTATTAACAAGGTATTCCTTTAAAGATTCAGATGAAGTATAATCATTCAATACTTCAACGTAAAAATTTCTCCACTCTAAATTATTAGTATATTGATATGGTGTATTTTGAGGTTAGTTTTACATGAAATATGGATGCTCCCACAAATAATCTAGTTTTCGACATTCATGATTGTAATGATTACCCACACAAATTTCATAACACAATAAGGATATTGGTTGTGTTTCCGTCTTACTTGGAAGACTCCCTAAATTCCTTGTTAACTAGGTGTTGCAAAGTTGACTAATTTGAACCTTCAAGTTATGAAGAGTAAAGGAGTGTTTCCTTCATTATCTGGCTTTAGTCCTCCTGTAACTTTCATTTTGGTTATTGAACTTAGAGCTTAGCACATCCATTAGTTCATCCAACATTGAATTTAAGGATCCAAACCTATCCTACTAGAAACTTGGTGGACCTTGTTCTCTCATGTTATTCCATACATTGTTAGTCCAAAATGTGTTAAAGTAACTCACATCCATCTCATATTGCCTTACCAGGTTGGAAGAAAAGTTCCGAAAGTTGCTCAAAAACTTGTAATGATTCTTATGTTAAAGCCACCTACAATGACACAAGAAAATTATTTCAATCTTAAATTAAAAGAATTCAAATTGAATAATATGCTACTCAATCCTTGGAACATTGACAAAACTTGTTTGCTTGTTTTAATGTAGGCAATACCATAAGTATACGGATCATATATTTTAGTACATAAGATGTCATTCCCACAAGGATTAGATTAGTCACCTAACAATTTGAATGCACTTTTTCTAAGGTAATAAAAGATTGAATGAACAAAAATTAAAATAAATTAAATTAAATTAAATGGACTATTAAATACAAACAATGGAATCAGTAAAGATAGCAATAAAAGTTAGGTTAATCAATAATGAAAACATAAGGTTTACTTTATCCTTGTTTTATCTTCTATTTATCATGTTTATTCAATTATGTTTAATCCTAGATATCCTAAGGTTTTGATTATCCTATCTCTAAATCAAACTAAGTAATCCCAATTGACATAGATAAGAGTTGAATTGCAACCTCTCTGCTTACAAAACTACTCCTAACAAATCAATTTCATTTCACGCAATCCTAAGGATAATTAACTCACAATTAAGATCTCTCTTCAATTATTTATTAATTTGATATTTGTAGGATTATTAAGATACCAACTCTCATTGCTCAACTTAACACATATAACTTTAAATCAATGTCCTGATTTTTTATCAATTATAAGTATGACAAATACCACAAAGCATTAATATATTGGTTTCAACAAGATAAAGTTATACAAAACAATTTAAGAATAAACCATAATATGGATTTAGAAATCTATAATCATGTTCAACACACAACTAACTAAAATTAACATTCAAGACAAGGAAAAGAATAAGAAACTAATGAACAAACTTGGAAGCCTTGATTTGGAAATTCTGGAAGGTTGGAATTGACTTGATGTATCCACCACCTAATCTTTTTCTTTATAATTTGTAGAATGTTTCTGCATTTTTCTATTCCTTTTTAGGTGTCTCTGATGAATCTCATTGCCTCTCTCTGAATTCAAATGCTTCTAATTTACCTTTTGATGTAGCCTTCTTATTATCCTTTTATGTTAACAACCTAGAAGGATATACACTATCACTTACATGATTATATAGTTGACCGTGGACCTCTAAAAATACCTTAATTTGTGACTTCACATAGGTATAGAGACTTATATGGTCAATATATACAGGCTTGTAACTTCACACATGCAGGAATTGTATCTTTAAAGATCCACACGTTAGAACTTATACAGTCACCATACATAGTGGTGTAAGTCTATAAGTGCTCCAATTCTTCCATTCCATGCAAAGTTTTCACCTGAATACATCTCCTCTTGGCCTATGAAAGAAATTATTACCGAAAATCACACTTAAATTGAATTAAGTACAAAAAATAGTATAACACTCTTAAATAACAAGAAAAATGGATTAAATATAGTTACCTAAATATAGACAAATAATTGTAAATCACTAACCACAGAAACTTCCTTGTAATTTTTTTAATAGTTTTCATAATGCTCACTAGAGCCTGTAACTCCATATAGGCAGGAATTGTATCTTTAAAGGTCCACACATTTATAGAGACTTACACAATCATTATACAAGGTTGTGTAAGTCCAAAAGTGCTCTAATTCTTTCATTCCATTCCACTATTTCACCTAAATACATCTTCTCTTAACTTATGAAAGCAATTATAAACTCTTAAATGATAAGCAAAGTGTATTAAATATAGTTATATAAATATAGACAAATAATTTTCCATCATTAACCACAGAAACTTCCTTATAATTTCTTCATTAGTTTTGATAATGCTTACTAGAAATATTATGTGTGAATAAACATATAAGTTATTTAAGATGGAGTTGATAAGTTGAGCTCTCCAAGCCAAAGATAGGCTTTCATTAGACCAATTTCGAAGTCTTCTCTGAAATTTGTCTATTAAAGGATGAAAGTTAGTGATTGAGAGCCTTTTAGAAGAAATGGGAACACCTAAACATTTAAAAGGAAACTTCAGAGCTTTTAAGCTTATTGCAAAAGTGAACCAAGTTTTATTATAAGAGGGACTCATTGTTAGATATATGCCACTCTTTTGCTTATTCATTAATAAACATGAGATATTCTTATAGATTTTAAATCTATTCATTAAGGCACATAGAGAGCTCGAGTCAGCTTTATAAAATAAGATCAGGTCACTGATAAAGGATATATATATATATATAAGATTTTTTTAGCCTCTTACACTTGAAGTGACACCTGAAGTGTTTAAAAATCTCATTAGAACACCATATGTAAGGTGAACAAATAAGGTGAAATGTGATCACCTTGGAACAAACCTCTTACTCACGTAATGAGTTGGTTGGCACACCATTAACTAAAAACTTATAAGAAATAGTCAAGATACATTTCCATATCTAATCTATAAAGATTTTAGGAAATCCAAAGCCTTTAAAGCATTCAATATGAAATTTCAATCTAATGAATCGAAGGCTTTACCTTTTAGATGATTCCTATTATATCCTTTAAAGAGTTCTTGAGTGTTCAAAATACTATCTTTATTTTTCATATGTATTGTGAAATCTCCTTGTGAAACATCTATATAAGTTGTTAACACTTTCTTAAGTATTTCTATAATGATTTTAGAAATAGTTTCTTAAATCAAGTAACAATAAACTATAGACGTAAAGTCCATAAAGTTCTAAGGGGCTTGGATTTTAGGTATGAGATAAATGTAAGTAATGATTAACTCTCGTAACATCTTTGTATTTCTAAAAAAATGAAGAACTACATCAAACACTAACTTATTAGTATGATTCTTAGTTCTAAAAATGGAATGTCCATTTAGAACATTAGGAACTGGAGCTTTAAAAGAATAAAGAGAGTGCATTAGTCTTTCCACTTCAGTTTCATCAAAAGGCTTAAAAAGTAATTCAGCTTCTAAAGGAGAAATTCAATCTTGAATGATTAAGCTAAGTAAGTGCTCTAAAGAAGAATAGTCATTCGGGGCCATAATATTGTTGGAGAAGTGAAAGCTTTGTGAAGAATGTCTTTTCAAAAGGTAAAAGTCACAGGTTCGCTCTTCAAGGACACAATTCTATTGGTTAAGATCCTTGAAAGGATTGACTTATGAAATAAGGATGTGTTTTTATCTCCATTCTTAAGCCAAAATACTATCGATCTCTGCATCAAGAGAGAGTGGTTATGTTTCAAGGCTTACAAGAACTCTTGTAAAGTTCTTTGTCCTTCGTTATAGCTCTTAGGAAGGATGATTTAGGTATAAAGCTGATTAAGTCCTAGTGAGTCTCTTTTTCCAAATTGATAAGCTAAAATGTATTACCCATTATTAATTGGTTGAATTTCTTGTTGCTCATTGAAACTAATAAGCTTTCACTTGCAAATAAATAGCTTAACACGTTAGCAATTAATGTTAAGTCCTCTAAGAAGTCTTTTTAAAGCCCTCTAAGTTTGCTAAGTAATTATTAAATTTAAAATAATATGCCTTCTAAAAAATTCTTGAGAATTGTATAATAATAGGTGTATGGTTAGACAGCAAGGAATTAAAAAAAGAAGCCTTACTATTTGGGAAATCATGGATCTATTTTTCATTGATCATTGCCATATTAAGATTTTTATTTTTAGAACCAACTACCTTTTTAGTTATTTCTCCAAGTATAGAAGTTACCACTCAATTAATTTGAATATTTGCTACACTCTCTCTAAAGTCTTCAATGTGATTTATAAGACCACAGTTACATTCCTCTTTGTAAGGGTGAAGTATAATGTTCAAATACCCTAAGATGATCCAATAGGACTTTATAACGTTAGCTACATCTTTGAATATGGACTAGAAGGTTGCTATTTGGAAATTGAAATGGAAGTTTGTATATAAAATAAGCTTATTGACCTTGCTTCTCCTTGACTGATAAGTCGATAAGCTAATATGAGATTGAGGAATTAAGATCTTAATTCTCTCCTCACTACAAGAAAATTACGAATTACTAATGAAAAATTATCAACGAAAAAAATCCATAGTAAATTAGCAATAGAAATTGATACAGTAAATTACCAATAGAAAATATGCGTCGATAAATTACTAACGTAAGCAGTTTCTATCGATAAATTATCGATGGAAACTACTACTGTTGGCATTTTGTTTTTTCATTTAAATGAAAATCATGTTGTTTGGTTTAAAACCAAATGATGGTTTAAAACCAAACGATGTCATTGAACCTCTTACACTTGTCTTCTTCTGTAGGGATCAAAGTAGTAGCATAACCCATCAACCCGTTGAACAAAATTTCATA
>JANSVA010033277.1:0-34778 GCA_025504915.1 Erythroxylum reticulatum | reverse complement strand
ACCTATTAGCATTCATTAGATTAAAGAAGAAATATGTACATTGGATGGACCATCTTCCTTCTTTCTTCTTACAAAAATTGAAATTGGTAATTAAAAAAAAGTTATGTTTTTTTCATATAGCCATTTTAAAGATAAATGTAGAGAGTCTCATTTATTGGTTGCTTTATGATTGATTAATAAAAGAAGTGATGCATTGGATGCCTCTCTTCTTCCATTCCATGCATAACCGAATTTGATAGTGTAAGAAAGACTTCTTGCAAGTTTTTAGACTCTCTCTTCGTTCATGCAAGGGTGAACCGAAATTACCAAGTGAAAGAGTCACATTTTTGGTTCATCTTCTTCTAAGAAAATCTCCTTCAAACATTTCTTCTCCTTTCCCACCAAAGGATTTTGTTAACCTAGTTATCCTGGAAGAACAAGAAGTAAATCAAATTAGTTGAGGATACAACAAAAAGGAGAAGATAGATTGCTAAAGGAAAAGATTCAAAAGCAAAGGATTTGGATACAAAAAGAAGGAGAGGATAGTGCTGCGAGGATTTAAAGTTATAGCAAAGGAGTCAGTAATATTCTTCAACTTGTTTATGTTTTTATTATCCTTATACCATATCATGTATGGATTGGCATGATGATTTGGATTTGTTGCTTCCGCTGGAAAAATGATTTCTTAAAAGTTTTGAAATCTACTGTTTCTCCAAATAAAGCATGCTTTCTTTTTCCGATCCAGCAAATATGGAATCAAACTTTCAAAGGAGCAAGCACCTAAGACCCAAGAGGAGGTCGAACGCATGCATAACATTCCTTATGCTTTGAAAGTTGGAAGTTTAATGTATGCTATGCTTTGCACTAAACCAAATATCTATTACGTAGTGGGACTAGTAAGTAGATTTCAGTCCAATCTAGGAATGGACCATTGGACTGCGGTGAAGTGCATACTAAAGTATCTTTGTTGGACGAAGAACTTAATGCTTGTTTACTTTTGAAATAACCTTATTCCAATAGGATATACAGATTTCGATTTTCAATCAGATGTTGATTCAAGGAAAGCAACTTCTAGTTCTATATTTTTTTTAGGAGGTGGAGCCATAGTCTGGAGGAGTGTCAAGCAATCTTGTGTTATTGATTCGACTATGAAGGCTGAGTATGTTACTGTTTGTGAAGCAGTAAAAGAAGTAGTTTAGCTCCGCAAGTTCCTAAATGATCTGTAGCTAGTTCCTGGGGCAGAAAAGTCCATTATATTTTATTGTGATAATAATATTGTAGTGGCTAATTCTAAAGAACTTCGGAACCATAAAGCTGCCAAACACATTGAGAGAAAATATCATCTTATAAGGGATATAATACAATACGGTGAGGTGAATATGCTAAAGATTCCCACAGAGCAAAACCTTACTGATCCATTTATGAAGACACTGTCTCAAAAGAGTTTTTAGGGTCATCTAGTAGGGATGGGAATAAGGGATATATCAAACTTACTTTAGGGAAAGTGGAAGATTGTTGGAGTTATATAAATATAGTGCCCTGGAAAGTAAGTGTATTTAATTATAACTTAATTTTCTTCCAGTTACTTTTGAATGAAAAATTTTATTATTAATAAAAAAGAATTTGGTTTTACTTATATGAGCATTATATATCTAGTCATAAGGTACCGAGATTCTTTTGTAAGCAATATACATATATGTAGAGACGTATGGGAAGCATGTATATTATTATAATCTAAAAGAATTGATTCACAATTGAATAATCATGTTTATCGCTTGATTATAGTTTAGACTGTAATGTTGCGATTTATCTCCGAGTAAGTAAAAGAGTTTTCTTCAAGTAAATAATGAGTTTCATATCATGATAGTAGTCGACTATCGATAATGAAACTATTAAATGAATCTGGAATCAAGTATGTTTTAAAGAATAAAATGGCTCGTTACTTTAATCTTGAAACATACAACTTAAGCATTTGTTTATTATAGACCACAATCTTGATGATGTTAGATCGAAAACATAAGCATGCTATATTTAGATGAAATGGTAGATTTAAAAACTTTTAAGAAATCAAAATTACAGCAGAAGTAATATAACCAAAACAATATGCCAAGCCATATCTGATATGGTATAAGGAAAATAATTTACATAATAACAAGATAGAAATTTTTTACCGACTCCTTCACTACAGCTTTAACTCCTTGCTGTGCTATCCAATCATTGGAATTTTTTCCACTTTAAGGTGATGTATCCTCTTCTAATTATTGTATCCTCAACTAATTCGATCTACCACTTGTTCTGCTTAGATAACTAGGCTAATAAGATCCTTTTCTAGGAAAGGAGAAAAAACACTTAAAGAGATTTTTCCTTAGTAGAATGAAGCCAAAGATTAGACAGCTCTCATCTAATTTTTGGCTATCACATGTGAGATAGGAGAGAGACATAAAAATTCAACAACACCTTGTCATTCTTCTCTCAATTTCAGTTATTGTCTCAAAGGAAGAAGTGAAGTGCAAAATACATCACCTCCTTCCTTAATCAATCATAAAGAAGCCAATAAATGAGACTCTTCTCATTTGTTTTAAGATGGCTATATGAATAGACCAATAACCTAAAAATTACATCCCTTTTTTTTTTGGTAATGAAAGAAGGAAGATGGTCCATCAAATGCACCTATTTCTTCTTTAATCTAATGAATGGTAATAGGTTACATGCTATCATTAAAAGACCACCATTAAATCAGTTAATGATAAGATCATTACTCCATTAAATGATCATAAAACATTTTAAAAACCATCTTAAATATAGCAAACCAATTTTAAACGTGCAACTACTCATTTTTCCCATTAAAACCGAAAATCCACCTCCTTTTATCTTTAATGAATTTGTTTTAATTTAATTAATCAAACTAATCAAATTCAACCAAAGTCTAGCCCATTTCTAAATGTTCATATGGGCTTTTACTTAACAATTAATTGAAGTAAGCCTAACATTCAACCATAGGATTTAAAACCTCTATTTGTATTTCTTCCTTTGCTTGAAAACCTTCCTAGAAGCCAAATGGGGAATCTAATTGGACGTATATAATTCAAGCTCCAATAAGGCCGGAATTAATTTAATCTTATTATAATTAATTCCAGCTTATTAACTAAATATCATTCCACTAAAGACAATTAGTTGAACTCTTGAATTATTAAATATTATAAGAATATATGTTTTAAATAAGATGTCCAATTGTAAACTCTAATATGAACCATATTATATCCATCTACACAATAAAGGGTAAAATTACCATTTTTCCCTTATGTTGATTTTTCCTTCTAGATCTCCCGTTTTACTTTATATGGTGATTAACACACAAGATCTCATCTTGGTGTTAAGACTTGATGGGTAGCTAGGCCATCAAACTATTGACGCCAATTTAATCACCAATATTTGTAAAACATCTAGAAGTGATGATATCACTATAAACTCTTTACTTGAGTAAACTTTCCTAATACATGTTTCAATTAATAATTCCAACATACAGACGTTGGATTGATACTTTGTAAAAATCCATTCAAATCATATAAAAAATTATAATGAAACACATATGAGTTCACCACTTATAAAGATTGTGGTCCATAACAAACGAATGCTTAAGTTGTATGTTTTAAGATTAAAGTAACGACCCACTTTATTCTTTAGAACATACTTGGTTTTATATTCATTTAATAGTGCCATTATCGATAGTCAACCGCTATCATGATATGAAACTCATCATTCCCTTAAGTAAACTCTTTTACTTACTCGGAGATATTTGAATAGTTGAATAGGGGTCGCCCTTTTTTGGTTGAAGCAGCTTGGTAGTAGTCAGTTCAAACACATAAACCCAGTCCACTTATAATATGTTGATCAAAATGACTAAGTTTCATGACTTGACATCTCAGGGTCAGGCGCTGATGAGCACATTTTACTATCCATATGGCTGAGATCCCTCACAGCCCAGGCACAATGACGCAATTATCAGGGGCGTGCTCTACCACTGAGCTAATAGCCCGTCGTGAGGCTTGTTCGTCCGTTAGTTCCCAGTTCTGCTCTTGCTCATGCAATTTGGGATCTTGGTCAACCGGCTCTCGCCTTACCAACGAGTCGACAGTTGATATCATGATATGAAACTCATCATTCCCTTGAAGTAAACTCTTTTACTTACTCGGAGATAAATCGCAACACTACAGTCTAAACCATAATCAAGCAACCAACTTGATTATTCAACTATGAATCAATTATTTTAGATTCTAATAATATACATGTTTCCCATACATATCTATGTACATGTATATTACTTACAAAAGAATCTCGATACCTTATGACTAGATATATAATGCTCATAAAAATAAAACCAAACGCTTTTGTTTTATTAACAAACAATATTTTCATTACAAAAGTAACTTAAAGAAAATTAAGTTATAAGTAAATACACTTGCTTTCTAAGGCACTATATTTACCTAACTCCAACAATCTCCCACTAGCCCTAAAGCAAGTTTGACATATCCCTCATTCCCATCCCTGCTATATGACCCTCAAAACTCTTTTGAGATAGCATCTTTGTAAATGGATAAGCAAGGTTTTGCTCTTTGGGAATCTTTACCACATTCATCTCATCATATTGGATTGTCTACCTTATGAGACGATACTTTCCCTCAATGTGTTTGGCAGCTTTATAGTTTCGAGTTTCTTTAGAATTAGCCACTGCCCCACTATTATCACAATAAAGTGTAATGGTCTTTTCTGCCTCAAGAACCAGCTCCAAATCATTTAGGAACTTGCGAAGCCAGACTGCTTCTTTTGCTACTTCATAAATAGCAACATACTCAGTCTCCTTAGTCGAATTAGCAACACAGCCTCCATAGTCGAATCAGCAACACAAGAATGCTTGATAATCCAACAGACTATGGCTCCACCTCTTAAAACAAAGATAGAACTAGAAGTTGATTTCCTTGAATCAACATCTGATTGGAAATCGAAATCTGTATATCTTATTAGATTAAGGTTACTTCCAAAGTAAACAAGCATTAAGTTCTTCATCCTCCAAATATACTTTGGTATGCACTTCACTACAGTCCAATGCTTTATTCCTGGATTGGACTGAAATCTACTTACTAGTCCCACCGTGTAGCAGATATCCGATATAGTGCAAAGCATAACATACATTAAACTTCTAACTACCAAAGCATATGGAATTTTATGCATGCGTTCGACCTTCTCTTAGGTATTAGGTGCTTGCTCCTTTGAAAGTTTGATTCCATGTCTAGGAGGTGTGAAACCCCTCCTGGAATCTTGCATGGCAAACTTATTGAGCATGTTCTCAACATAGGTTATTTGAGACAACGCTATCAGTTTGTTCTTAGAATCCTTTATAAGTTGGATTCCTAGAATATAGCTAGCCTCTCCTAAATCCTTCATTAAGAACTATTCATTCAGCCATCTCTTAACCGTAGATAACATTCCTACATCATTCCCATTGAGCATAATGTCATCAACATATAGGATTAAGAAAGTATCATTGCCTTCTTGTATCCTTTTATAGATACAAGGCTCATCTTGGTTTTGTATGAAACCGTAAGTTTTGATAGACTTATCAAACCTAATGTTCCAAAACCTAGATGCTTGCTTAAGCCTATAAATGGATCTTTGGAATTTATATACCTTATGCTCATTTCCTGGCTTAATGAATCCTTTTGGTTAGGCCATATAATTGGTCTCCTCAAAATCCCCACTAAGAAATGCAGTTTTGACATCCATTTTCCATATTTCATTATTGAAATAAGCTGTTATGGACAAAAGAATTCTAATAGACATAAGCATGGCAACTGGAGAAAATGTCTCCCCATATTCTATACCCTCCTTTTGAGTATAGCCTTTAGCTACTAATCTAGCTTTAAAGGTCTCTACCTTTCCATCTAATCCTCTTTTCCTTTTTTAGATTCAATTACACAATATGGCTTTTACATCTGGTGGTAGATCGATAAGGATCCAGACCTCATTGGCATACATGGAATCTATTTTCAATTCCATCGCCTTGAGCCATTTTTCGACATCAACATCATTAATAGCCTATGTATAAGTAATGGGATTCTTCTTGGTCTGAGATGGTGATCATACCTTCTCCTAGACCTAGATACCTTTCTGGTTGTCTCACAAACCTCCAACTTCGTCTAGGCAGTATTTGATGTTCAAGTTGCTGTTTTGATTCAACTCTTGAATCCATTTCGACATCTAGTTCTGCTATATCCAAATCAACTATTGATCAAACAACTAACTCCTTTACTACTACTACACTTCTTTCTTTGTGATTTCTCACAAATTCTTCCTTTATGAATGTTGCATTTGTCTACAAAAATACCTTCTTGTTATGAGAATTATAAAAATAGTACCATGTAGTACCCGTAGGATATCCTACAAATAAACATACTTCTGACCTTGGTTTCATCTTTGTAGATTCAGGCCTTAAAATATGGGTTGCACTGCTCCTAATCCTTAAGTACCGTAATGAAGGCACTCGGCCAGTCCACAACTCCCTAGGTATTTTAGGCACCAATTTGGATGGAGCAAACTTAAGAAGATAGGTTTTCGTTTGTATGGCATATCCCTATAATGATTCTGGAAGGCAAGCATAGGACATCATTGATCTTACCATTTTCAATAGAGTCCTATTTCTCTGCTCAATTACACCATTTTGTTGAGATGTTCAAGGAGCTAAAAAGTTGTAAATAATTTCATTGTCAATTAAATATTGTTGGAACTCTCCAGCTATGTACTCACCACCTCGATTCAATCGAAGTTGTTTTAATGACTTGCTTAGCTGCTTCTCAGCTTCGGCTTTGAATTCGTTAAATTTTTCAAAGGACTCACTCTTTTTATGCATAAAATAGAAATGGCCATGTCTACAGCAATCATCTACAAAGGTTATGAAGTAATCATAACCTCCTCTATCTTGTACATTCATAGGCCCACACATATCAGTATGTACCAGGCCCAACATGGAATCAGCTCTGTTTCCTTTGGAAGGAAATAAGGCCTTGGTCATTTTCCTTCAACGTAAGATTTGTAGGTGGGTAATGGATCATTATCCAAGTCCATAAGGATCCCATCCTTTACTAACCTTTCAAGTCTATTATGATTAATATGACCCATTCTTAAGTGCCACATGTATTTTGAATTAATGCTAGAGACATTAGATTGTCTTGGTTTTATCAATTATATGGTGTTTAGTGAGCCTGTAATAGGTTCTATAAAGAACAATCCCTATTTCATTATTGCATTACAAATAATCCTTATTCTCATATATTGAAATAAAATTTTCAAAATATAAGGAATAACCAGATTTTATTAAACAGAAAATAGAAATCATGTTCCTTACAATCATAGGGATGTAATATACATCCTCCGAATATAACCTATGACCATTAGGAAAGTCTAAAATATCAACTCCCACTGATTCTGCCGAAACTTAGGATCCATCTGCTATCTTGACTTGAAACTGGCCTTTAGGTAGTCTTTTCCTTTATTAGAACCCCTGCAAAGAATTGAAAACATGATCAGTGACTCCTGAATCTAATATCCAAGAATCAGATAAATTTTCCACATTTCTAGTTCCTAAAAAACTTAGGAAACCCATACCTTGTTTGCTTCTAAGGGACTCAAGGTAGACTGGATAGTTTCTTTTCTAGTGGCCCATCTCATCAAAGTGGATACACTTTCCCTTGGTGTTCTCTTTGGCCTTCTTTTTCATGGGTTGGGCCTTGACCCCTATTTGGGCCTTCTTTTTCATTGGACCTTTCTTCTTTTGCTTGCCCTTACACTTGGCCATAGAAGAAGATGCTACATTAGCTTCTGGTGCATGAGCCTTAATATTCAATATCTCCTCTGTACTTTGAAGAGTATTCATCAAACCACTTAAGGTGTAATCCTTGCTGCTGAGCTCATAATCTAACTTAAACTGCTAAAAAGAAGAGTTTAAGCTATCGATGGTCATAATCATCTGCATGTCCACATCCATCTCCACCCTAAGCATCTCATCCTCATTGACCACATAGATTAGCTTAAGCATGTAATCGCGCACAGTTCCCTAAGTTTTTGTTTGAGATTATGAAAGGTTTGGATAGCTTTCACCCTTGCAAACTTGGTCCTCACACCAAACATCTCATGTAGGTGATGGACCATTGTAATAGTAGTTTTCATACAAGCAATTTGCTTTTTCAACATGCCGCTGACAAAAGCTAGAATATAACACTTAATAGCCTTATTAGCATTCGACCATCGATCATGTTGTTGGACTAGCTCAGGAGTTTAATCTCCACCTAGAGGTGCAAGCTCATTTTTAATTAATACCCATGAAATTTGTTCGTATTGAAGAACAATGTCTAGGTTACATCTCCATTCACTAAAATTCTCTCTATTTTCCAATTTGTTACTTGTCAAGAGCAAAGTGAGTGGATTCATTTTGTGGTCATTATTTCTGAAAAAATAAATTGTTAAAGGATGAGCATACTAGTCAACAAGTATGTAATGGCTTTTCTTTCCAAACAAAAATTTTGATTTTCATAAAACCGAATTTTGGTCCAAAAGAGAACAAAAATATGCACTTGTTTTTCACCAAAATCGAAACTTATGTATATGACATAAAAATTCTAGAACTTGTAAAAACCGAAACTTTGTTACAAAAATGTTCATACAATCGAAATTTTCTTAAAACAAAATTCCAACACTTTTGTTTTCTAATCAACTTAAATTTAGCCAACATATAATAAGCAAAGCCGAAACCTGTACCTTTTAATTTCTTCATCCATGGCTTCTTCATCTTCATCATTACATGATTTTGTACATTATATAATCAAACAAAACATAAAAATGAAACCAGGGAGGAAACATGACAATGGTAAGCCACCCTCCTTGTTACAAACCAAATGAAGAAAACTTACAAGATAACTTTAGAATCTATGGACAATCAAAAGAGCAAAACATACACCATATATATTTCTATCACATAAAAATATGCAGCATGCAAAAAATATTGTCAACCCATGCATCATATATAGGAATCGAAATCATGCATAAGAAAATTAGCTCTAATACCAATTGTTGGATTAAAAACATAAGCATACTATATTTGGATGAACCGAGAGATTTAAAAACTTTCTAGAAATCAAAATTGCAGCGGAAGCAATATAAATAAAACAATATGCTAAGCCATACATGATATGGTATAAGGGGAAAAATTACATAAAAACATGATAGAAATTTTTTACCGACTCCTTCACTACAACTTTAACTCCTCGCTGTGCTATCCTCTACAATGTATCCACTCCAAGGTGATGTATCCTCTTCTTATTATTGTATCCTTGATCAATCCGATCTACCACTTGTTCTCCTTAGATAAATAGGTTAACAAGATCCTTTAGGGGGAAAGGAGAAGAAAAACTTGAAGAGATTTTTCCTTAGTATAATGAAGCCAAAGATGAGACACCTCTTATGTAATTTTCGTCTATCACATAAAAGATAGGAGAGAGAGATAAAAATTCAACAACATCTTGTCATTCTTCTCTCAATTTCGATTATTATCTCAAAAGAATAAGTGAAGTGCAACCAATGCATCACCTCCTTCCTTAGTCAATCATAAAGAAGCCAATAGATGAGACTCTTCTCATTTGTTTTAAGATGGTTATATGAAAAGACCAATAACCTAAAAATTACATGTCATTTTCGATTTTTGGTGATGAAAGAAGGAATGGTCCATCAAATGCTCCTTTTTCTTCTTTAATCTAATGAATGCTAACAGGTTACATGCTATCATTTAAAGACCACCATTGAACCATTTAATGATAAGATCATTACTCCATTTAATGATGACAAAACATGTTTAAAATTATCTTAAATATAGCAAACCAATGTTAAGTGTGCAGCTGCACATTTTTACCATTAAAACCAAAAATCCACCTCCTTTTATCTTTAATAACTTTGTTTTAATTTAATTAATCAAATTATTCAAATTAAACCAATGTCTAGCCCATTTCTAAATGTTCATATGGGCTTCTAATTAATAATTAATTAAAGTAAGGCCAACATTCAATCATAGGCTTTAAAACCTATATTTCTTTTTCTTTCTTTGCTTGATAACCTTCTTAGAAGCCAAATGGGGAATTTAATTGGAATTATATAATTCAAGCTCTAATAAGCCTAGAATCAATTTAATCGCATTAGAATTGATTCCAGCTTATTAACTAAATGTCATTCCCTTAAAGACAATTAGTTGAGAACATTTGTTTCAAATAAGACGTCCAATTGCAAACTCTAATATGAACCATATTGTAACCATCCGCACAATAAAAAGTAAAATTACCGTTTTACCCTTATATTGGTTTTTCCTTCTAGATCTCTCATTTTACTCTACATGGTGATTAACAGACAAGATCTCATCTTGGTGTGAAGACTTGATGGGTAGCTAGTCCATCAAACTGTTGGTGCTAGTTTAATCACCAATTTCTGTAAAACATCTAGAAGTGATGATATCACTATAAACTCTTTATTTGAGTAAATGTTCCCTAATACATGTTTCAATTAACAATTCCAACATGCAGACACTAAATTGATACTTTGTAAAAATCCATTCTAATCATATCAAAAATTATAATGAACCATATTTGAGTTCACCACTCATTAAAATTGTGGTCAATAATAAACTAACGCTTAAGTTGTAAGTTTTAAGATTAAAGTAATGACCCACTTTATTCTTTAAAACATACTTGATTTTAGATTCATTTAATAGTGCCATTATCAATAGTCAACCACTATCATGATATGAAACTCATCATTCCCTTGAAGTAAACTCTTTTACTTACTAGGAGATCAATCGTAACACTACAGTCTAAACCATAATCAAACGTCTAACTTGATTATTCAACTGTGATTCAATTATTTTAGATTCTAATAATATACATGTTTCTCATACATCTCTATGTAAATGTATATTACTTACAAAAGAATCTCTGTACCTTATGACTAGATATATGGTGCTCATACAAATAAATCCAGACTCTTTTGTTTCATTAATAATAAATATTTTCATTACAAAAGTAACTTGAAGAAAATTATGTTATAAGTAAATACACTTTGCTTTTAGGGCACTAAATTTACATAACTCCAACAGAAGAGTGGTGAACTCATATGTGTTTCATTATAATTTTTGATATGATCATAATGTATTTTTTCAAAGTATCAATCCAGTGTCTGCATGTTGGAATTATTAATTGAAACATATGTCAGGGAACATTCATTCAAATAAAGAGTTTATAGTGATATCATCACATTTAGATATTTTATAGAGATTGGTGATTAAACTGGCGCTAGTAGTTTGATGGACTAGCTACCTATTAAGTCTTAACACTAAGATGAGATCTTGTGTGCTAATCACCATATAAAGTAAAATAAGCGATCTAGAAGGAAAAACTAACATAAGGGCAAAATGGAAATTTTATTCTTTATTATGTGGATGTCTATAATATGGTTCATATTAGAGTTTGCAATTGGACATCTTTTTCGAAACATGTGTTCTCATAATATTTAGTAATTCAAGAGTTAAAGTAATTATCTTTAGTGGAATTACATTTAGTTAATAAGCTAGAATTAATTATATTGAGATTAAATTAATTATGGGCTTATTGGAGCTTGAATTATATAAGTTCAATTAGATTCCCCATTTAGTTTCTAGGGAGGTTATCAAGCAAGTGTGAAATAAAAATAGAGGTTTTAAAGCCCATGAATGAATATTGGGCTTACTTTAATTAATTATTAATTAGAAGCCCATATGAACATTTAGAAATGGACTAGACTTTGGTTTAATTTGATTAATTATATTAATTATATTAAAACAAAGTTATTAAAGATAAAAGGAGGTGGATTTTCGATTTTAATGGGGTAAATGTGCAGCTGCATATTTAATATTGGATTGCTATATTAAAGATGGTTTTTAACAACTTTTATCATCATTAAATGGAGTTATGATCTTATCATTAAATGGTTTGGTGGTGGTCGTTGAATGATAGCATGTAACCTATTAGCATTCATTGGATTAAAGATGAAAGAGGTGCATTTGATGGATCATCTTTCTTCTTTTCAACGTAAAACTGAAAATGAGATGTCTCGTTGAAGTTTTTGGTCTTTTCATATAGCCATCTTAAAATCAATGAGAAGAATCTCATTTATTGGCTTCTTTGTGATTGATTGAGGAAGGAAGTGATGCATTGGATGCATTTCACTTCTTCCTTTGGATGCATTTCACTTCTTCCTTTGAGAAAAAATCGAAATTGAGAGAAGGAATACAAGTGGTTTTTGAATTTTTATCTCTCTCTCTCCTATCTTGCATGTGTGATCCGAAAATTGCTTGTGTCTCATCATTTGCTTCCTTCTTTTAAGGCAAAATCTCTTCATGTTTTCTTCTCCTTTCCCACCAAAGGATCTTGTTAACGAAGTTGGCTAAGAAGAACAAGTGGTAGATCAAATTGTCGAGGATATAATAACGAGAACATGATACATCACTTAGGAGATAATACATTACTGAGGATAGTATAACACAGTGAGGAGTTAAAGTTGTAGCAAATGAGTCAGTAATAATTTTCATCTTGTGTTTATACAAATGTTTTCCCTTACACTGTATCATGTATGTCTATGCATGTTGATCTAGATATATTGATTATGCTGTAATTTTGATTTCTAAAAAATTTTGAAATCTATCCAAATCGTGCATGCTTTATTTTTTTTATCCAACAACTTCCTGGAACAGTCTTCCACCACTGATATGCTGGAACCTATAGAAGTGAGACTGTATAATCAAATCTCTCATCTGACTCATAATCCATCTGATTAAACACTCTTTCAGTTCTCTCTAACCACCCTTTATGCACCCTTCTGCCTCAGTAGGGTCTATACTTCAGTAGAAGTCCATAACCCCCTGCTTTCTCAGTTTATCATATCTTCTTTCTCGCCTCTTTGGAATTCTCAGAGGCATTTAAGCAAACTGAGGTACAGGAGACTCTCTATTAGCTCCTACAGACGCTATGTCAGTTGACTGTCTAACTTGATCTCTTATGGTAAATGACCTATAATAAAAAAGTTGTGATCACTCACTTAGTCTCTCACTATTGATCATGTCTCAATACTTTTATATGTCCCTATAGATGCCAACCCATGCTCTAATACCAAAATTGTAACATCCCACTACCATAGAGTATATACCCAAGCATCCAAAGGACATTTAAGTACATATCCTATGATAATGGTAAATTAGAGGAAACATAATCTCTTAAATGGCATCATAAAGAATATACAATATTTAAAAACCTCAACACTTTATTTCATTCATTGATAAAAGTTTACACTATATTCATTAAAACAAATATTTACAATCTTTATAAAAAATTTCTAATAACAAAAAACTACAAATTACAAACTATAACTCCTTTGATGTCAACTGATAGACCTTTGAGTCGTATCTTAATCCAAAATGTTCCTTTAAACAAATATTATGAACTAGGTCTCCTGTCTCATACTTGAAAAGCCATATTGCAATTTTTAATGAGTTTTTCGAACTCAATGAGTGAACAATCAATGATGATTTGACCCATGACAAATACACAATATCAAACATTTCACATAAATTCTTTCAGAACATGAACAATCCAAACAATCACATTATCATGGCATATCACTTTTTCATCACAATTTCAAAAATGATTTAATAATCGTATATATACAAATGTAAATGCATATGAGACTCCAGATTCGTTAATATTTTTTTGTCACCGAGTGCCTTTTAGATACAGATACAGATACAGATAAAGATATTGGCCCATTAGGCTCAATCAGAAACAGAAATCATGGAGCAAAGCTCTATGTGCATAATTTTAAGCTTAAAGCTCTTTTAAACTGGCTACCTTAATCAGAACGCCTTTATCTGAACATGCATTTTTTGAAATGCATCAAATAATAAAATATGCCATGTATAGCATTCACTTTTAATATACAGATAGAATCTTATATTCATCGGACGTAAGTTCGACATTCAACTTTTGTTGAGTATACAGATATCATTCGAAATTCAGATGCAAACAGAACACTTCCAATACATTCTCGAATATCAAACTCCTTGGACCCTCAAAGTTTGGAATTCATAAACAAATCACAAATAGTTTAATAGTTGTAAGCTAAACTGAATAAATCAATCCTAAGAAGATCATCTAGATTGACTCATAGTACACTCCTGTATATGGTATTGCCTGGATGGTCCGACAATGTTGGAATGATGGCGTATATCTTGAGTGTCTAAATACACATACATTGTACACATTACTAACTTGACCAATCAAATACATATTCAACTATGCACATATATATGTGCCATGTGCAATGCATGCTCAATGACTATCTAGTGTATGTTTCCTTAATCACAATTCATAATCGTTTAAACATTATCACTTGAATATGTCTTGTTAATACTTAGCTTAATACCTTAAATACACTTGATCATGCTCAATTCATTAACCATAAATTCAATAAACCTTTTCTAGCATCATAAGAATTCATAAAATTCCCAATTCTCATTCATTCCTTCCTAATGTGTTATTCATAACCTTTGGAATACATTTGCATTTACAAGAACATCCTTTAACATTCATTCATTCCAAACTTAGATACATTGATATCAAACCTTCTTTTCCTTAATGTATAATATTAATTATGTTGGACCCCATTTCCGGAGCCCAACTCCGGAGTCACAAAAATGTAAACATAATTTAAAACAATGAATTTGGAAGGAAAAATTATCCGGGATGGTGGGTTTGCGACGGCGAAGTAATGTTTCACCGTGGAGAAACTGTGGAAGTATTTCCAAGGACCTTTCGGGACAAGGTCGCCGCGGTCAACATTTGACTTCATCGCAGTGACGTCTCAAAGTCGAGCCAACGAGCCCTTCGGGACAAATATGCCGCTATAAAGACCCCTGATCAAAACTCGAGTACCTCTCTGGACAAATATGTCGTGGTGAAAGTTTGGTTTTGCTATGGCGAAGTTGCCAAAATCAAATAGAAATACCCTTCAGGAAAGGTTCATCGTGGCCTAGTTTGGCTTTGTCGTGACGAAACCTTCGAAACCCAGACACCCAAACTCAACTATCAAACACCAAATTTTGCACATACACCTCTAAAACCACATCTATAACTCAACCAAAAGATGAATACAATCATATACAAAAGAAACTTCTTCAAATCCTTAGTCTCTTGAGAATTAAATGCGAAAACATGAAAAGTCATAAGCAACTTCTTAAATCATGTAAGAAACATTAAATGCAACATTTATGAAACAATTTAAAATCATTTAACTATAAAAATTTGGAAAAACATTTATAGCTCAATAACTCGATTATAAATGTGTAACCTACCTTGAATTCCTTGCTTAAAAACTTGCTCAAATGTGCCTCTCCTCTTGCTCCTCTTTCCTTTCTTGATTCCCTTTAATATTTGCAAAAATTTCCATTCAATAGGAATGCAAATTGAAAATCCACAAAGCACATTCACTAAAATTGATTCTAGAATACTTAAACCTATGCATTTTCTAAGCTTTATGAATTAAAACCCTTCCAAAAATTCAAAGGATTCATAATGCACTTACCTTAAATCTCCACCAAATAAAGGGATATTTGGCTCAAATGAAAGCTCTTCCCTTCCTCTTTCTTTTTCTCTTCTTAAACAACCTTAAAATCTCTCTTGAAAACTAAAGAAAGATGAAACCTAGCTTGTTCTTCCTCCTTTCTCTCCTTTCTCTCTTCTTTTTGTTAGTTTCTCCCTTCTTTTCTCTTATTCACGTTTTCTTCCCTCTCAAATGCAAGACAACACTTCCTTCTTCCAATTTTACCCTTAATGAGTTTAAAATGTCCACTTTGCCTTTCCTTTAATGCCTTATGGTTTTTAAACTTAAGCGGCCTACCAAAAATGCCCTTTTTACACTACACTCTTACAAATTTAATTTAATTAACTAAAGTACTAAAATCCTACCAACATTGACATACTAATTAACTCCAAAAATAATTAATCTATCAAGGCCTCATAATTTAAACAAATCATGCTTATCAATAATAAAAAAATATTTAGGACCAACAAATTATCAATCAAAACTTGTCAAACATTTAACCAACTTTTTCACATCAAATTAGGTTCATTTGTCACAAATTTAACTATGCCAAATATCACCCAATTTAAGGCTTATTCACTCTAATTTTCATGTAACAATTTATCCTACTACTTAACATTTTTCCTTCTCCAAATGTACATTTAATCCATCAATTTCCTAATCCATAAAATTAATTCCAATTTACTAGTTGAAATCCAATGATACCAAAATTCAAGACATATTAATTCATAATTCACATCATGATCACTTAATATGTTTCATACCTCAGAATAAGTCAACTGAGTGCGTATGCTAACTTGTAATGTGCACAAATATTAATTCGTGTATGAATGCTAATCTTATGCATATATGTGCAATATTTAATCTAAGGTTAAACCCTAAGTATATTCCAAAAAAATGGGATATTACACTAATTATTATAAAAATTGCTTTAAACCTTAAACCAAGTGATATAGACTTAAATTTGAAGCAGAAAATGGCTTTAACCAGTAATGCTCAAGCTCTAGAAAAATATTATTCATTCTTGAGACCAAAGGAAAGAGTTATTTGCATAAAGTATAATCACAAGAGTATCAGCTTCTTATATAATGTCATTTTAAATAAAATAAAATTCAATAAGTTGTACTCATCGAAAATAGCAGCAGAGATAGAGATATGATTAAAAAGTCGATATTTAATCACTTTAAGCTTGCTAGGAACCCTAATAGTAACTATTCTTATGAGAAAGTCTTAATGGTCATTAGCTCTTAACTCTATCTCAAACCAATAGAAAGAGATGTTATTAAAGCATTTCAACATCTTGAAAATTGAATAAGATATATTTAATTTGAATCCTTGCAAAATGTTAAAAGCCAAATAGTTAAATGCATTTTTAAAAAAAATACTTAGCATTTAACAAGTAATATGATCGTAAAAGTTACCCTGGAATTCTTTACAAGTGGAAGAATGATTCAATAACTAAACAAACCTTTTGTTTTCCTTGTTTTCCTCATGTTTAAAAATTGAATCAAACTCTATAAATGATTTTAAAGTAATTTCTTACTGAAATGTTGTAAAAAAGGTGATCTCTAGATCGGCTTTAAACAGGCTGAAGGAGGTTTTCAAGTTTATCATTGTCCTAACTCAAAGGACGTTTATTTAGGAAAGGATTATATGAGATAATTTGATAATAGCTCAAGAATTATTTAGTGAGTATAATAAAAAAAATTGTTATTAAATAAAACATTTGACTATTTAAATTGAAGTTTTAATTTGGATACTTAAACTAAATTAGGCAATGCATTTCTATAGTGTTTTATAAAATTATTTTCAATATGGAACCCAATGTATTGTGTTAGGGGTATGAGACAAGGGGATCTACTCTCCCCTTACTAGTTTACTTTGGGAATTAAGGTATTAATGATAATTTTATTCTAGACAGTCAACATATGTAAGGATTTCATTTTTCATCAAAAATGCAAAAAGCTAGAGCATTTTTTAGCTCCCTTTTTATAGATGAACTATTGATGTTTTGTAGAGCTGATATAACCTATCTTTTGGAAATATATCAGGCATTGTGGTTAATAAAAGAAAAGGCCATATATATGTCCCTATTGATTCCCAAGAACTAGAATATGCCTTTATGATCATCTGTGGTCTAAACCTCTAAGAGCCACCTTTTAAATATTTAAGAATCTAAATGTCACTTAAAAGAACCTCCTATAGAGATTTTAGCATTATTTGGATTAATTCAAAAGAGGATCGACCATTAGAACAAAAAGTTTCTCTTTTATGTAGGCAAGCTTCAGCTTATCTTAGTAGTTGTAAATAACATTCACATTAGTTGGAGTCACAACTTTCCTATAGGGTTGTTGTTGTTATTGTTATTTTCTATTAGATTTGCCACTTATACCTCCACCAAACATAATAAGGAAAGTGGAGAAACTTTGAAGAACTTCTTGTGGCCAGGCAAATCAAAAATGTAAAAAATGTTAAAGTTAAGTGGTGAAAAGTTTATACACCAGTGGAGAAGGTAGGATTAGGTGTAAATCAATCCAAATAAATACTCATGGGCAAAAAACTTTAGAAGATTTTTACTTATAATGAATTATTTTAGGTATGTTGGATGCACTCCTACATAATAAAGGGTCACAACTTCTATCATAATAAAGAAAAACTAAGCAATTCATAAACACTCAACTAAATACTAAAAATAAGGGACGTCATGGCTCAAGAAATGAGAGTTAAAGTTAGGTAATATAAGAAAACTTGAATTTTATCCAACAATTAGAATGTTGTTGGACCACTTTTCATATTTTAGGGAGTTGGGAGCCTAAAAAGACTAATACAACTATTAGCTAAGGTAGAAGAAATTATATAAAAAGGTGTATATCATTACATACATTGTGGTTTTAAAAACATATTCCTAATGGTAAACATAAAGTTGAATAAGAGGATAAGATTAAATAGATGAGGCAAACCTTTATGGATTCACCAATAAATCATGTCCAATTATCTTTAGGGAACCTACTGAGTGAGTAGCAAAGTGGAGATTAATTTAGTTAAATAAAATCTTCCCTATGGCCTCTTTCATACTATGGTAAGTAATCAAACCAATATTACAAACTATAGGTAGGTTGAAAGGTGTTACATTATCTAACTATCTATACAAGCTTTATGATTGATGAGTTTAAAAATAAAACGCATTCGAACCTCGATCGCAAGTGTATGGATTATTGTAGTATGGTTATTGTTCCTACAAGGATTTATACTAAGAACCAATATCAATTCTTTCCAGATCGTTTAAATTAATAATAAAAAATATTTAGATATTAAAAGTGATATATAAATAAATCAATTACAGTTAAACCTTCAGGCCAAAGCTAATTCTTTAAGAAGAGAAATTTCTTTTACGAATCACAAGATTAAAGATCTTAAAAATTGTTATCAACTCTTGCTAAAGTAAATCTGAATCCTAATATTCTGCTACCCTAAGCTTCTTTAGAAGTAATTATTCTCTCTCAAGTTTGAATTACCTACTGTGCTCTATCAATAAGCAAATTTCTCAAATCAGTTATAAATAAAATAGAGATGAACTGCATAACCTTTGAGGAATAAAACTTAGACACTAATCTCTTAGCACGTAAATTGTGTTTGTATGATTTTAAAGAAGAACTCAACTCTCATTTAGATCAACTAAAAACTATTTATAAGAACAACAAATCGTACATAGTAGAAGTTAGAAAACAAGATTCACCCTAGAGAGTGAAACAATCTTTGAAATAAAGAAACTAGAAAACACACATTATAAGCAAACCGATAAATAAACTAAGAAAAATGAAAACACAGAGCTCCCCCTTCCTCTTCCTCGTTCTTATGTCTTCTTACCTTTTTTCCTTCCCCTTTCCCTTTTGCATTTGTTGGTCCTCCATTTATACTAAACTTGATGAATTTTCTCATGAGTCTCCACCTCCAACGAATTGCAACAACTCCTCTCCACGTTCTTGCAAGTTGAAGACTTCTTTTAACCGTCCACCATTCATTTACAAACTTAATGAGATGTTGAAATTATCCTTGAGGTTATGTAGTGCGATCGCACCCATATGTGACTAGCCTATCTCCTGGTCAAAAGTCTCGAGTGCGATTGTACCTGAGTGACTCGTGATCACACCCGAGTGATGTTGTTCCTTGGTCATGATCGTACCATACACTCTCGTGACTTCACCTTGTTCTTCCTTAAATCCACAGCTTCATTCGTGGTCGTACCTTTATTCCTCACGATCGCACTAGATACCATTTTCCTTGTTTCTTTTACCAACTTTTCTCATCTTCCTCCCTTGTTCCTTCACACTTAATAAAACATCAAAATTGCCGAAAAGTTAAACTAAACTACTTAACTAGGAACTAAAAGTACCAAAAACTTATCTAAAAGTATTAAGACTCAACAAATAAATAAACTCACATCAATACTCACCACTATACTTGTGCTTGTCCTCAAGCACACAATATGACAAAAGAAAATAAAACAAAAACGATGACCCAAATAGCGAGATACCAAAGAATCTTTTCTCAGCTTTATATAATTGTTAACCACCTACAACCCCTTAATTACCAAAAATGTAGATAAAGCTTCCGTAAATCAAATTGTGAATAGTACGTAAACAAGAGCAATAAATAGAACCAATAACTTCATTATTAGAATAAATTCTCCGTTAAAAATATTTGTATTATTATCAACTTATTGTTAAAACTATGCTATAAGGATGAAGAGACTTTATTTCCAGAACAACTTTATCGAACCTTGCTTAAGATGAAAAGTTTTTCAATTAAATGCAAATAAGGAGCATACTCAAATACACAAAACCTACTTAATTTTCATCATCAAATGGCTATTAGCATTGCTTATATGTCCAAGGCTAGTTTCGGGCACCCTCAGCACAGTAGAGTGACAATTTTTGTTTAAAGATTCATTTCCTCTTTATCAATCATACAATTTTTCTTATCCTCTAGTTAAAACTTTAAGTAAATAACAATAGTCCTAATTATTAAGCCAAGAACTTAATAAAAATAATTCTGCTAAAAGTACCAAAATTGTTCCAATATGTGCACTATCCTTAAATGATCATTAGTTGCATTATCATTTTTAATGACTAAAGGACATGTATGATGTTAAAAATCTGTCAAGCTAAGTTCAAGAATCCTGGCATGTTACTACCTTAGTCATAAACACTAAAAAAATAATAAAACAAGAAAAATCACAAACACACCACCAATGCACAAGTATATAAACAGAAAATTTAGTAGGGCTTTTAGAGTTTATAAAAAACATTTAGTAGAGGTTTTAGGGAACAGGAGAACCTGGTAGTGAAGGTGTAGGTGATGGTACCTCCACATTAGATGCCGTGAAGAATTTCTCCAATTTCTTTGCTTAGTACTGCTACTGCCTTTGAATATTCACCATTCTTTTTTCAATTGCAGTTAACATGTTGCTATTTGTTGCAGTAGCATCTTCCTAATGTTTGATCACCTCCAAAACTGTAGTAGCATTAGCAATAAGAATTGTAGATTGTTCTTCTTGTTGTTGTGAGTCGTTGTTTTCTTCTTCTTCTTCGCTAGAAGCTGACTCCCTTACTCTTCTATGTTTGATGGCTGCTCTCTCATAATAAGGCCACAAAATACATCCTATGAAGCTCATCAAGCCATAGGCATGCAAGTATCTTTGGTTGAAAACTTATATCATAACACATTTGAACGTCGTGAGGTCGAGGCCCACTGATGAGCCAATACGGTCAATATGTATATCCCAATCCCAATTTGGTGCTTGAAGGTCGTGCCATCTACACAAACCCCTTCAACAAATGGAAGGAGGTACAATAAGGTATGTTGTTAGAAGTGCACCACAAAGCATATAACTCTTGACTTGATACCTTGTTACTCTCCCCCATGCTAAAAATTGATACTGCTATGAATTTGTGTAGAAGAATCAATGAGGCATCCTGAATGAGCAAATTTTGGGCATTATGAACTAAATATGCTAATGAATCCTCCGTAATTGTTCTCCAGAAATCCCCCGATGAAAATTTGCCAGTTGGTTTTATGGAACCCTATTATGGATGCCCAAATAAAGTTTCTAACATCAAAGAATCCATCTGTCACTCTTATCCTCACAGCCTAAACTTCAATTTTGTGAACTTATTCCCTTCCATCACCAATGTGGTGTAACATTTATGTACCATCTCTTCATATATCTTCCATTCTCCCATAATCAAATGCAGCTATCCCAATCGCTTAACCATTGCTAGAAGATTATCCTTTAGACCTAGCTACGTCACCATCTCCCAATCAAAGTACCTTAATACAATAACTTTTTTCGCTTTCACCTTTTGGTACTTCTTTCCTTCCTCAAGCAATAAGATTAGGAAAGGGGTAGAATATTGTGCCAAAATATCCAGCGTTAACTATCAAACAACCTTACCTTTCCCTTTAGACTTGGATACTACCATCTTCCCCCTTGACATTCTCTTCAATGGGTGATTTGTTTGAGGGATATTTTGAAGGGATGGTTCTCTCTTTCTTCTTCTTGATGCATTTGATTCACCACAAGAAATTTTGAAGGATAGGGTTTTAAGACTAGAATAACACAAGAAAACTTCCAAAATGATGTTTAAGTAGGTAAAGGAGACAGAAAGGTAGGTAAAGACTCGTAAATTTAGGTCAGAAACTGAGAAAAAAATTACATTTTAAACGTTACCTAACCTAGTGTGATCGTACCAGACAACTTGCGATCACACCCGACTTTACCTGCATATTACAATTGCATGTGCAATCAAATGCTAGACTTGTAATCGCACCATATTTATTTCCTACAAATAACTTCTTAAACAAACAAACAAACTTTTTTAATTAAACCTACACACATATACGCTAATTTTAAGGTCTTTTAGCATAATCGAAACATTTCTTTTAAGGATTAAATTGAAAAGCCATTACCTCCTTAGGTCGATGGAGAGGACCTCTAAGATAAAGGTTAAACCTTTGCCGATTCACCTTGAATTTCTCCCTGCGTGCATTGTCAAGTTCCAAAGCTTCATTCTCATAGACAGTGATGACTTTGAAAGGCCCATTCCACTTTGAACGTAGATTTCCTGAAAATAACCTTTACCGAGAGTTATATATCAATACAAAATCACCTTCCTTGAAGTGTTTATCTTTGATGTGCTTGTTGTGCCATTTCTTGTTTCGCTCTTTGAATAACTTACCATTCTCATAAGCTATGAAACGTAACTCCTCCAACTCTTGCAACTGCAGCAATCTCTTAGTCCCTACCACTGCTATCCATGTTAAGAGTTTTGATAGCCCAGTACGCTTTATGTTCAAGTTCCAAAGGCAAATAACATGCCTTACCATAAACAAGTTTGTCTGGAGACTTTCCAATAGGGGTCTTCAGAGTTGTCCGATATGCCCATAAGACATCGTCAAGCTTCATAGCCTATTCTTTCCTTGTTCTGTTCACTGTTTTCTCCAAAATCCTTTTGAGCTCTTTATTGATAACTTCCACCTACCCACTTGTTTGTGGATGATAGGGTGTTGCCACCCTATGTTGCACACCATATCGTTTAAACAGAAGTTCAAGCCTTGAGTTACAAAAATGAGAACCTACATCACTAATTCATACACGTGGAATTCCAAAACACACGAACATCCCCTTCAAAAACTTTGTTACCACCCTTCCATCATTACTTGAGATGGAACTGGCTTCCGCCCATTTGGAGACATAATCTACGCCCACCAATATGTATCTGTTTCCATAAGATGCAAGAAATGGTCCCATGAAATTGATTCCCCATACATCGAATATCTCAAACTCCAATAAACTTAATTGTGGCATCTCGTCTCTTTTCGAAATGTTGCTCGTTCACTGACATCTATCACATCTTTGTACAAACTCCCTTGCATCTTGTTTCAATGTTAGCTAGTAAAATCCACATTCTAAGATTCTACTCGAACTTCTATTAGCCCCATAATGCCTTACATAAAGTGACTCATGACAATGAGATAGCACAAAGAGCATCTCACTTTCTAGAACACATCTCTAAATTAATCCATCAACACATATTCAAAATAAATACAATTCTTCCCAATGGTAATGCTTAATGTTTGCAAAGAATTTCTTCCATTGTTGATAAGACAAATCCGAATGATCGATACCACTCACCACATAATTTATTATATCGGCATACCATAGAGTTTCCAACTGTTGAATAAGAAAAATCTACTCATCTGGAAAGTCTTCTCCAATTGGTTGATCATCTGCATTGTTCTCTTGTTCGATTCGAGATAAGTTATCTTCCACTAAATTTTTAGCTCCCTTTTTATCCTTAATTTTAATGTCGAATTCTTGCAATAACAACACCCAATAGATTGATCTTATCTTTGCATCTTTCTTGTTAAACAAATACCTCAATGTTGTATGATCTAAAAAGATTATTATTTTTGCTTCAAGGAGGTATGATCTAAATTTCTTGCATACAAAAACCACTGCCAAAAGCTCCTTCTCGATTATCGTGTAATTTAGGTGAGCTCCAGATAATGTTCTACTTGTATAATAGACTGCATGCAGTTTCCTATCCTTTCGCTGCCCTATTACACAACCTACAACATGATCGCTTACATGACACATCACCTAAAATGATAATGACAAATTGGGTCCTGTTAACACTGGTGTTGTAGTAAGAGTCGCCTTAAGTGTCTCAAAAGCCTGCATACACTCAACATTAAAATCAAATGGCACATCTTTCACCAGAAAATTAGTTGAAGGTCGAGTAATTATGGAAAAATTTTGAATAAATCTTCTATAAAATCCGACATGTCCTAAGAATGAACAAACTCCTTTCACATTCATAGGAGGTGATAACTTTGCTATCACTTCGATCTTATCCCTGTCAACTTCAATTCCCTTACTGGAAATTTTATGCATGAGCACTATGCCCGCATCTACCATAAAATGGCATTTCTCCCAGTTGAGAACTAAATTTGATTCCTCACATCGAGCAAGCACCTTCCCTAAATTCTGTAAACATACATCAAATGAATCACCGAAAACTAAAAAATCATCCATAAATATTTCCATAAAATCCTCTACTAAATTAACAAAAATTGATGTCATACACCACTGAAATGTTGCTGGAGTGTTACACAAACCAAAAAGCATTCTTCTTTATGCAAACGTTCTATAGGGGCATGTGAATGTGGTCTTCTTTTTATCCTTAGGATAGATAAATTTAATTATAACCTGAATATCCATACAAAAAATAATAAAATGCATGACCTGATAATTTCTCCACCATTTGATCAACAAATGGTAATGGAAAATGACCTTTTCGTGTAGTAGAGTTCAGCTTCCTTAAGTCAATGCACACTCTCCACCCCATAACTGTTCTTGTAGGAATAATCTCACCAACCTCATTTTTAACAACAGTCATACCTCATTTTTTCGGCACACACTAAACCGTACTTATCTACTCACTATTCGAAATAGGATAGATAATGCACGCATCAAGTAATTTGATGAGCTCTTTCTTTACGATTTCCTTCATGTTTGGATTTAATATTCTCTGTCATTCCCTTATAGACTTGCTTCCTTCCTCTAAGTAAATTATGTGCATCATTACATCAAGGCTAATCCCTCTTATATCAGAAAGCTACCACCCCACAACTTTAACATGCTTCCTTACCAACTCCACCAACCGTTATTCCTACTCATTTGTCAAATTATTGGAAACAATAATAGGTATGGTTACCCCTTCCCTTAAAAATGCATACCTCAAATGACTCAGAAATGGTTTCAACTCTAGAACTGGTGGATGCACAATGGACGGTGGAGCTGGATTTCTTTCTCGCAGAAGCTTCTCTATTCTTTCTTGTTCACTCTTACTTTCACCAATAACCTCTACATCCAAGTCAAAGGAAACTTCTTTCTCCTTGCTTTCTGCCATACTCAACACACATTCATCCACAAAATCTACCTTCATACAAAACTCATTATCCAATGGGTGCTTCATGCCCAACCTCATACAAAACTCAACTTGTTCCTTACCAATGCGCAATATGAGTTTCACTCCGTAGACATCTGCGAGAGCTTTTCCTATATAAAGGAATGGATGAACTAAAATCAATGGACATTCTGAATCAGCATTTAAATCCAATACCACAAAATCCACTAAAATGATAAACTTGTCCACCTTCATGAGCACATCTTCCAAAATCCTAAACGGCCTCTTAATTGATTGATCTGCTAGTTGCAACACCATAGATGTCGGCTTAGCCTCTCCAAGACCTAATTTCTGAAAATCTAAATAGGGCATCAACTTTATACTTGCGCCCAAATAACACAAACACTTGTTAAATTGTATATCACCAACTACAAAAAGAATTGTGAAACTTCCAGGATCTTATAGTTTTGAAGGAATAGCATTAGAAATAATTTAACTACATTTTTCTGGGAGTTGCATAATCTCGTTATCAATAAGCGACCTCTTATGAGTTAGGATATCTTTCAAAAATTTTGCATACTTAGCCATATGTTCCAATGTCTCCACAAGAGAAAGATTAATCTACAATTTTTTTAACTTTTCAAGAAAGGAGGCAAACTGACTATCATACTGTTGTTTCTTAAGTCATTGAGGGAAAGGAACAGGTGGTACATACGTACCTGCTTCGGCCTGCTTATTTTTATCTATTTCATGGTGTGTGTGATCGCACCTTTCATTGTCGCGAGTGCACCTGAAGCTTGATTTTTCCTACTCTGACTTTATTTATAGGGTGCAATCGTACCCTTCTTTCTCATGATCATGAACGAGGCTTTGTAACTTGCTTTGTTTATCATCAATAGACTCGCGATCGCACCCTTCTTTTGTCTACTCATTTGCCTTGTTCTTTACTTGATTTTCCAACTCCTTACCACTCCTCAAACATATAGCTTTTAAAGACTCCTTTAGATTTGGTTATGTGGAACTCAGGAAACCTCCAAGGTTTTGTTAAACGAGAGTAGTTATCAATTGTTCAACTTAAACCTCCAAATTGTGAATTGATGATGAGTGATTTTTCACTATTTGATTAACCTTTGCTTTTAGCTTCTGCTATAATTCATCTTACTGATTTAGCTTAGTTCCAATCATCTCTATAAATTTCTCCATTTTAGTCTCGAATGGATTCCTCGGTTGAAGTTATCTTTGCCTCTCCCACTGTGTTATTATTGTTACTCCATAAAAAGTTGGGGTGATTCTGCCATCCAGGGTTGTAAGTGTTTAAAAATGGGTTGTTTCCTGGATGGTTATTTCCACAAACTTAGCTTGCTCAACTGTAACAACTACTAGACACTCATTGGTGAAGTGCCCCTACTAATTTCATAACTCACATGCATTTTGAACTACTGCCACTAATGAACTTGAAGTGAAGCTGCTAAGCTGTTTCGCAAGATTTGTGACTTCGACCTGTAAAGCAATCACTAGAACTAGAAACAAAACCCCTTTTATTATTTTATCATTGATTGAGATCTGTTTGATGCCCACAATGCATTAGTGGCTTCTATTTCTTTTAATAGATCATATGCCGCATCAATTGTCTTCTTCATTAAAGATCCCCCTGCTGCTGCGTCAATTGTACCACGAGTGGTGGTGTTAACTCCGTTATAAAAAGTTTACAGAAGTAATTATCAAGGTAAATTGTGATGAGGATAACTTTGTTGTAAGTCTTTGAACCTTTCCCAAGCCTCATATAAAGATTCACCATCTTATTACTGGAAGTTGGCGATTTCCTTAATGATCTTCATTGTTTTGACTAAAGGGAAATACTTAGATAGAAATGCTTGAGCTAACCCAGTTCATGTAGTAATGGACCCTAATGGAAGAGAATTTAGCCACACCTTAGCTTTATCCTTCAGAGTAAATGGAAATAATCATAATAGAATTGCATCATCTGTAACTCTATTATACTTGAAAGTGTCACAAATTTCTAGGAAATTTGTGATATAGGTATTTGGATCTTTGTTTGCCAGCCCATAAAACTGCACTGTCACTTGTAACATCTATAATAAAGCTGGTTTGATCTCGAAATTGTTTGCTGTCATAGGAGGTCATGTCACACTTTGTTGATTTGGCTGAAATCCAGCCTAACCACATCCATCAATGTTCTTTATTCCTTTGCCATGATATTCTCTGATATTACAGCTTCAGTCACACGTGTGTCTTCAGCAGCTTGACGTAGAGCTGTTTTAAAACGAGAAACTTCATTGTGAAATTCAAACAAAGGCTTCTTCGAATTCCTCGTTTTTCTCTCAGGCATACACCTGTAAAGAAATGAATGACTTAAATCAACCTGTAATTAAACTAAAAATGATGTTAAATAAATCCCGAACAATGGCACCAAAAACTTGATGAGTTTTAAACTAAAATACACTTGGATGTCAATCGCAAGCATAGGATTATTGTAGTATGGTCATTGTTCCCTTAAGGATTTATGCTAAGCACCAATATCAATTCTTTCCAGATTGTTTAAGTTAATAATAAAAAGATTTAGAAGTTAAAAGTGATATACAAATAAATTAATTACAGTTAAACCTTCAACACAAAGCTAATTCCTTGAGAAGAGAAATTGGTTTTACTAATTACAAGATTAAAGATCCCAAAAATTGTTATCAACTCCTGCTAAAGTAAATCTAAACCCTAATATTCTACTACCCTAAGCTTCTTTAGAAGTAATTCTTCTCTCTCAAGTTTGATTTACCTACTCTATTTTATCAACATGCAAATTTCTCAATTCATATATAAATAAAACAGAGATGAACTGCATAAACTTTGAGGAATAAAACTTATACACTAATCTCTTAGCATGTAGATTGTATTTGTACGATTTTAAAGAAGAACTCAACTCTCATTAAGATCAACTAAAAACTATTCAAAAGAACATCAAACCATACATAGCAGATGTTAGAAAACAAGATTCACCCTAGAGAGTGAATCAATCTTTGAAATTAAGAAACTAGAAAACACACATCATAAGCAAACCGATAAATAAACTAAGAAAAATGAAAACACAGTGCTCCCAATTCCTCTTCCTCGTTCTTGCTTCTTCTTGCCTTTTTTCCTTCCCCTTTCCCTTTTGCATTTGTTGGCCCTCCTTTTATACTAAACTTGATGAGTTTTTTCGTAACTCTCCACCTCCAATGGATTGTATCATTACCTCCCCACATTCTTGCATATTGAAGACTTCTTCTAACCATCCACCATTCATTTACAAACTTGATGAAATGTCAGAATTATCCTTGAAATTGAGTGCGATCGTACCTGAGTGACTCGCGATCACACTCGAGCAATGTTGCTTCTTAGTCACAATCGCACCAGACACTCTCGCGATCCCACCTTGTTCTTCCCTAAATCCACACCTTTGGTCGTGCTTACACCCTTACTCCTCACGATTGCACCAGATACCATTTTCTTTGTTTCTTTCACCAACTTTTCGCATCTTCCTCCCCTATTCCTTCACACTTAACAAAACATCAAAACTGCCCAAAAAATAAACTAAAATACTAAACCAGGAACTAAAAGTACCAAAAACATATCTAAAATCATTAACACTCATTAAGTAAATAGACTCACATCAGTGATTAGTACTTAGAAACACAAGATGACGTTCTATTGAAATGTCATTATGGAAATAACTTGTGGAATGTCTTATAGAGTAAATACAAGATTAAATGATATAGAAGTAATTTTCCACATATGGTTTTTGGGCTGAGAAAGTGAAATTTACTCATAAGGGAGACTTATCCATCTAGCTAAGGTATGGGATATATGCTTTATGAGCTAAGAGAAATAAAAGAGTGTTCCAAGATAAATAACTCAATGTCTAGGATTTATATCACAACATATTTATACATATTAAGACAATGTTTGGTTGGGGATTTATTAATGGAATGGAAAGTAATCTAATATTATTCCATCGTTTGGAAGGAGGGATAATAATGGAATTGAATGGAATGGGATCGAAGAGGAGAGTTCCATATTACATCACATTCCATCCCAAATCGTAAAAATAGAAAACTCTGATTTGGGGGGTTTAGGATATAATGTAAAATAATAAACAACTTTACATTATATTACATTATAAACCCTTCATCCAAACAACATTCCACTATATTATATTATGAACCCTTCGATCCCTCCCAAACAATAATTTTCTAATATTACATCCATTTACATTCCATTCCATTATAAACATTATGTCCAACTAAACATATCCTATGAAAATCAAGGAAATAGACATTGAACTTGTTACTGAATGGCAGGCAAATCATCTCTAATGATCCTCTAAATTTGATGAAATATAAACTACACTAAGGATGATGTTCTTCGAATATTCAATTTCCACAATCTATGTATCCAGTCTAGTTTTTGAATGGTTCCTCTACTAAAGCTTCCATTTCCTTAAACTTATCCTACAGTTGACTTTTTTGTGCACTATATGCTTAGTTATTATGATTTTGTTCTACCTTAGCTCTTTGAAATCTAATCTTGCTTATACCTTGACATTATTATATTACCCTCTTAAAGATGCTTTTATTATATGTTCTTTCAAATTTAAAAAAATTGCAGCATGACAAATAATTTCCCTTTATAATGGCTTGTGTAATATTGGCAGTGTTTTGCTTTCTTACTATGGGGATCCCTATTGCCTAGTATTGTATTAGTTAATTGACCTTTAAGATATATCTCACCAACTTACCCTATAATGGGCTTTTGTAATATTAACATCCTATTCACTACTTATAATGATCTTTCAGGTACTTAGGTTGCCACCACCATACCATTGCAGGGAAGAAAGAATAAATTCTAAAATTTTAAACCAGATTTACACTACAAGAAAAATGTCATTTAGCGATGGATATTACCGACGAAAAACTTTTGAAATCTATCAGTAATATAAATTGGCGACAGAATCAACCAATGGATAAAGGCATCGTAAAAATCATCGTAGGTAAATTTACCGACGGATATTTTATGTAACCATCAATGAATATACCGACGGTTGGCTTTAACCATCGGTAAATTTACCTACAACCTTTTTCTTTCTGTTGGAATATCTACAGACGGTATTGGTTCTTCCAACGGTAACATTACCGATGGTTATGATTGACCGTCAGTGAGTATACTGACAGTTCAGCAAATCCTGACAGTAAAGTTGGCAACAACTTTCAATATTACCAACGGTGATTCTTTATTCCGTCAGTAAATATCATACATTTTGTTGACAGTTTATGTTATTCCGTAAGTAAATATAATGTATTTTACCGACATAATTGTATCTTTTGTTGGTAAATATTTTTTTAATTTTAAAAATTCCCAACATTAAATTTTATTTCATGATCTTATGATTAATGCATAATTTCAACAGTTACGAATTATCTGTGCATAATATTTTGATTTGTTGATATATTTAATTTGTTTAAACAGAAAGTTGATTGATGATATAAAGTTAAAATTATCTTAATTGATAATAAAAACATTAAATTGTACCTAGTAAGTATTTGTATTCAAATGAAATAACTATAAATACATTATTTTCCTAGTAACCACGGATGCTCTAAGGCCCTTCCCTTTAACTCATCCACCTCATTACGGAGCTGAGCTATGTACTCTATCAATGTCTGCATTGTGGTCTGAAGCTTATTGATTTCATTGATTGTCGACCATCTACTAGATGTTGTTGTGCTGTAAATGGAGAATTACAAATAAAATATGTTCGCAAATAAACCTAGCTAGAAGATCCTTCCATAACAGTCCCTACTACCCATTGCATCAAGATATGTCCAACTCTCATCAACAACTTGTTCGTGCTAAGACTATCGTTGAATGCTTTCTTGTATTTGGTCCTATCAGGATGCAACGTTTATAATAGTAAGTGATAATTATTAAGAATTAATATTAAAGCATAAATTTCACATACATTAAGTTCTCTACATTGGGTGTTGACGAATGTCACACCTTCATTCTTCTTAGTGTGAGTGTGCTAAAAGAGCTGACAGGGTGTAGGCCTCATATCCATAGACTTTTCCCGCATAAGAATAAAATGTTATAAGTGAACTAGAACTTTTACCCGCTGTTGAAGAAAGAAAATAACTGAACACAACCATATATGGCATCAAACATTTATATCCTTATCGTTATCCATAATTCATTCCAAAATTCCCACATCAATTTAAATTGAAATACATCAAAGTAAAACATTAGAATATATGTGTAAAGTTTAGATACTTACAAGTCTCTTTGCATGCTTGTGGTGGGTGATAGATCCTACCATGTGTACAGGAAGACTCTCTCCGCTCGGTCCTCCTCCACATCTGTTGGTAGAATTACGCTCTTAAATGGACATTACCTTAGGCAATGTCCAATACTGCTGCCAACAACCCCATATTTGTTCAGAAATATAAGGCTGGATACACCAGCCTTGTGCATTGCACCAACAAAATCTCGATAACGTGTATATGCTCGTCTCTCCCATACTTTATATATGACCACGTCAAATTTAGAATCCCAAAAAAAATATTTTTGAAATAAAAGGAAAAAAATCTGATAAATACTTATAATGTAATAATATTTATCTAATTAATGTATACAAATCAATTAAAAAAATATCATTTTTTATTATACCTCAAACTCCTAATAGTAAAATTCTTTTATGGCCCAAAAGATATTCTTCCATACTTAACCCTCAAGATCAATCTTCTCCTTAAATTTGGAAGTCATGTTTCTAGAGCACAGTTTAGACGGAATCAACTTAATATAAAAACAAATAATTTTATACCATTTTTAAATTTAAACCTATAATTTAATTATAAACATATAGTGTTTCATATATTTTCACTTACAAATTATTGATAATTATGATGTACGTTCTTCCATCAGGTCCCTTAGCTCCAGGCTGGTGATCACCTCTTTCATCTGCATTGTTTACCCCAGATATCTCTGTTGCTATAGAGGTAGTAGATGATGTAGGGGTGGTGGATGATGTAACATCAAGTATGGAAGGTGATGCCTCATTAGCAACTTTAGTAGCTAGAGGGGGAGGAGGTGATTCAGTTGCAGCTGCAAAGTGTGATGGTTCACCTTGACAGTAAGTGCCTCCAAATTATTGTCTGAACCTAGGTCACATTATATCACGTTGTCTCTTTGGTGGCATATTTCAACCTAAAATTCATTTTTTATTGAATTTTCTAGAAATATAAGAATTTGAATTCAATATTTTACACAATATATGGAAAAGGAAATGAGGTGATTTGTTGAATATAATATTCAAGTAAAAACTTTGAATTAGAAGGTTAACAATTCTTACAGTCATAGAACAAGAACAATAATAGTTAACACTCAATAATACACAGCTTGACCCCTAATTAGTTGAGAGGTTGTTTAACAAATTCTTACTGATACAATAATAAATCAACTTTAAAACTAAGTCCAGTTGATTGCATCGATAAATGACAATGATATAATTATTTTTTTGGATTCCAAGTAATATGAGATTCAGTAAAGGTAAATGAGTCCCTAATGTCTGGATACCCGATAAGGGTCCTTACATGTTCGAAGACACCAATTGAAATAGTGATAGTTCTTCCCTTAGGTGTAGGGTGTTTAACACCTTCTTGCAGCAACGTTTCTGCTATAGCTAAACTTGTAGAGGATACAGTGAATGAGTTGCCAGATTTAGTATGGAAGAAAAACTCTTTAGATGAACCACTAGTACGAAATGGTTTACCTAAAACACAATCAGTATAGAACTTAGATATTGTCATATTAGTAAACTGTTAAATGAACCAAAATTGGAGTGACATGCATACGTGAATGTCCATATAAAGTCTGCGGAATTGATGAATTTTCCAAAACAATCGATTTCCTTAATCCTTTAAGGACCGTTGTGACATCACTCCAGCCTCCATGGGCATACATATCATCTTCGAGATTCAAGGAAACTTAAAACAACATGTACTATATACCATCAAATGTGAATATATATAATAGCTTCATAAAAGGAAATGAGATGTACATAATAAGGAAAGTGACATTGTTCAGATGATACTAAACATCTTAAAGCAGAAGATCGAACATGAAAGGCAAACGATCATTAATGTATAAAGTGGAGATTTTTTCTACATTATTTATTTCCTCAATAGGGACTTTGCTGCATTCCTCCCAACAGAATGAATTAGTACCATCCAGAACTAATGTCCATGTCGACATTCCTTGATTAATAATGTTAAGAGGTATATTCTACAAATGTCAATTTAGAATAAAATGATGGTATGTTCAACTCCAATCTCGACGATAAGTGAAAGTAGTCCAATTTAGAACTTATAAATCTTCAATGTTCTTAATGATATGAATTAATCTATCCACTGTAGACATCACTTAGTAATATTTGATTGAATTTTACACAATATACTGAAAAGGAAATAATTGATTTGTTGAATAAAATATTCAATTACAAACACAAATTAATTATTGTCATCACTTAATTGTAAATTACAATCATCTTCTTTTTCTAAAGAATAAGAATCAAACTCAGGCTCTTTTTCAGATCTCTGGCCCTCGTCATCCTCTCCAGATGAAATTTCAACATATTTATTAGATAGATCGTTCAAAAGTTCATTATCGTCATATGTGACAGATGCATTTATTTCATAAACGTCTTCCTAAAACACTTTACTTTCATTTCTCCATTCTTCTTTTCCATGTGATTCAAAAACATCTCTAGGTTTAACTTTGCAAACAACCAACCTATAATATCCCATTTTTTCGAAATATGCATCGGGTTTAACCCTAGATTTAATATTTCGTATATATGCATAACATTAGCATTCATAGATAAATTGATATTTATACATATTACAAGTTAGCATATGCACTCAATTGACTTATTCTAGGGTATGAAAAATGTTAAGTGATCATGGCGTGAATTGTGTTTTCATATGTCTTAAATTTTGGTATGATTGGATTTTAATTAGAAAATTTGGAATTAAATGTTATGGATTAGGAAATTGATGGATTAAAATG
>JANSVA010033269.1:0-14117 GCA_025504915.1 Erythroxylum reticulatum | reverse complement strand
TGTGCAAGATTTCAAGCAGATCCTAAAGAATCTCATTATATTGTTGTTAAAAGAATATTGAGATACTTGGCAGGTTCAACTGATCTTTGTTTAATGTATGAGAAAGGTAAAGATTTCAGGTTAATTGGCTACTGCGATGCTGATTATGCTAGAGATAGAATTGATAGAAAGAGTACAAATGAAGGTTATCACTTTCTTGGTCATAATCTTATTTCTTGGTCAAGCAAAAGGAAAAGTTCAATTGCTCTATCTACTGCAGAAGATGAATATATATTAGCTACAAGTTGTTGTTCACAGAAGTTATGGATTAAGTATCAGTTGGAAGATTACTCTGTAGAAGAAAATCAAATTCCAATCTTCTGTGACAACACAAATGCCATCAATTTATCAAAGAATCCAATACAACACTCGAGGGAAAAGCATATTAAAGTTAGACATCATTTTATACAAGACTATGTATAGAGAGGAATCATCAGTCTATAATTTGTTGAGACAAATCAACAATGGGTTAATATCTTCACCAAGCCTTTGTGTGAAGATAGATTTAAGGAAATCAGATGAAACTTTAATATGGTAATGCTGAATGACCATTCATCTGACACATCATAACCCAGACGATTCATATAAGTAGAAGATAAAAATTCATAAGTTTTCAAGTAAATAGTAACGGTAAGTTATGAATGGTAACTTTTTAAGAGTAGGTATTAGAAGGAAATCTTCTCAAGATTTTAAAACACCTTATACTCTAGAATTTTCTTGAAATATTTTGAAATCAACTTGTTTAGCATTCCCAACCAAGATGGTTCAATACTCTATTCTAACCTTCAAGTTCTATTCATCTCATGTTCTTACTGTTAGAGACTAACATCGCTACTTTGAGCGAAATACTTTTGTGTTTAGTTTTTATTTGTTACAGATTACAAATGGAGCAATCACTTATCTATGGATGACACGTTGATTTGAAATCGTTAAAGGAAAATCATATGGAAATTGAACCAGAAGTTTAAGTAGTTGGCTGGAAAAACTTCTTCAAGGTTCGTGAAAAGGTCTATTTGAATGAGATATATGAATTTGGGAAGAATGAAAAGATGGTGGACGACACCTTAGTATTAATGGTAGATAGATTGTTAGTTATTATGATGCAAGATACTATCGAAAGGGGTCAGTGAGTGTCTTAGGATTGGAGTAAAGCTATTTAACAATACAAAATGGATTACTCAAGGTCGTGTAGATAGAATGCACATCAATCGACAACTTTATGGAAGTAGTGATCCAGAAGTTAAGAAGGTGACAAATCTTGCTCCGAAGGCTAGAGTTCTACACATACTGGTTCTTTACTATGTTATACCAAGATTAGGCTCGAAGGATGCTATGACAATGAATGATAAACATTTTCTTTATCACCTACTGAATCATCATCCCATTAATCTTCTGTATTTGATTTTGAAGTCAAAAGGAGATTCTAGCCCTTTACTATATGGAATGTTGTTGAAGATTTTTAGAGAATTAGGAATCCTTCTTGAAAGAGGTTATAGGGTAAAGATGGATGTGAAGAGCATTATTAATGCCACAACTATTCACAAAATGGGGATAAAGTTTAATGATTAGGTGGATAAAGGCTCTACACTGAAAGCAAGGTCTGAGGGGGAGATAATAGTAAGACGGGGTAGAAGTGAACATGGTACGTCTGTAAGAAAAACAAAACCTCGATCAACAGGAATAACATCCGTAGAATGAAAGACTGAGAAATCGTCTAATGCACTAATACAATCTAAGATGATTCTACAAGAAGAGGAAAGTCAGGTTCAACAATCATCACAACAAGTATCACTGAAGAGAAAGGCATAGACACTTCAATCAAAAAGATCCAAAGAAGAGGAAATCTCTAATTCTTGATGGAGATTCTAAAAGCAAGAGAAAAGGCAGCAGCCTACTAGATCAATTGTCTCTATTTTACAAACCAATCAGTAAAATCATCCGGAGAGACAGAAATTAAGGGAAAGTTGGTATTTAAGAGAAAGAAGCCTTAACAACAACTTTCACATAAATTGGCAGAAGAACAAAAGAAGGTGAAGCCTAGTCAGAAAAAGGTTTCTTCATTTGATGCTCAACAGAAGGCGAAAACAGTTAAACTCCAATTGGAATCTTACAATTCTTCTCAACCAATCAATAAAAAGGATTTGAGAATGAAGATTATAGAAGAACGAGTACCTATTCGAAGTAGAAGCTTAATTATTATCAGAGAACCTTCAAAAAAGTTAGTCAAGGTACTAGTCGAACCGATACCGATTAATGCTTAAACAATACATCTTTTAAGTTATAAAGAACGAAGATTATATGGTATTCTGTGAGATGAGAAGGCAGAACCATATCCATTAAAGATTTCAAAGGATCAGTATACTATCTATCCGATTACGAGCAGAACATAAATAAAAATTACGCCATACATATAACCAAGATGCTCAACCCTTATAAGAAGTGAAGAAAAAGGTAAAAAGAAGATGTTTCTTGAGGGAAATAAAGATGATTTTATAGAAGAGCAGATACAAGTAGCTATGAAGAACATAGATGATGGATGCATGTAATGCAGCTCAACTTGGAGGAATCTATGTTTCACACCACATTTCAAAGGCATCAGGAAGTAAATTTGGAATTTCAACCACAGATGAAAACTTCAAGGTAGTTAGAAAAGTAAAAGAAAGACATTATAGAAGTATTATGGTTGAAGGTATCAATTTCAATCTAGAAATCTTTATGCATTTGGTCATGCATTTTCAACCTTTAGGTTTCATACCTTCAGTTAAGGATGTGTTACACCTTCTTGGGCAACCAATTTTGAAACTACCTAGACTTGATGATCTTGATCTCCCAGAAAGAAAACAACCCTTCAGTCTACCCTCTATCAAAATTATAGAGTTAGACGTTTTACCTTAAGAACCATCTGTTGTTGAAAACCTTCATCCACTTAGTGAAATACAACAAGATTCTACTGATAATCCAGAGTTCTTGAAGCATTTCATAAATTAGACGGAAGCAAGTCACAGTCAGAAGGAAATTTAGGAAAAGATATTAAGGAAGCTTATACTAAAGTTGATGAACTAGCTGACTCGGTGGGTAATCTTCATGGGGAAGTAGCACTACTACGAGTTATTATTGAATAAGACCTCAAGACAATCCATACTAACATGCAATGTATGTTTTCTAAAATTCTAAACGATCTATGGTGAAACAAACTTTTTGATTAATAACAAATAGGGGGAGAAGGAGAAAAAGAAGGAGATTCATCAGAATACTATTCGTCTATTCGTCTATCAATATCATTTTATCTTCTAAAATTATGATTATTTGTTATCATAAAAAAAGGGGAGATTGTTAAGTCAAGAGAACTTCACTTCTATTAATTTTTATGATAATCAAATAATAATAATCTTAGAAATGTATAAACTATTTTGATAAGTTTATTAAGTGTGCAGAAAAATGTAAGTAACACTTAGTCAACTTAGAAGGTGCGCGATCAATGCCAGACGAAGCACAACACCAGATGAAGTGCAACACTAGACAAAACGATACAATACACAAAGCGGAATAATAGACGAAACATAATAACAGAAAAAGCATTATTCCAGACTATACAAAAGGAAGATATTCTGGAACGTCAGACAGTTAGTTAGTTGGAGTTAGTTACTAGACTCAACTAATAACCATTTCTAAAAGACTAGAAGTAGTTCTCAAGCAGAGATTTGTAGACTTAGGCTATAAATACTAGTTTTAGTCGAAGACTAAGATAACGAATGCTTTTACATTAACAAATATTCTGTATTCAAAGTGCGGAAGAAGTGAGCAAATACATCTATAACCTAAAGCTAAAAAATACTTCTCTTAAAGAGAGAAAGGAAGGCTAGAGCCTGGAGAGGCTAATAAAGTTGATAAAGAATACTTTGTTAGAGAGACCTAAAGAGGCTCTGCAAGTGTAGAAAGAATACTTGTAAAGTTGAAGAGTATGGTGAAATCTCAGACTTACTCTGAGCACTGGACGTAGTCCAAAGTTTGGGGTGAACCAGTATAAAGCAGTTTCTATTCTCTAACCCTTACTTTTAATTTTTTTTATTGCTAGTCGATTAGATAATATTACTTGCGATTACATTGCTTATCAACTTTAGCAAAGTGTTTTCATAATCATTTGAATTTTTCGTAAAGAAATTAAAGAAGTTTTAAAAGATTAATATCTTCGAAAAGATTACAGAATTCAACCCCCCTTTTTGTGTAGTTAACATATCATATTGGATTTCTAAATTAACAAATGATTTACTTCATTGCAGAAACTTTTTGCATGCACTACATTTGGCGACGTTATTTGTAATGTTTTTTAAAACGTAGCAAATTATATTTTGTGAGGTTCTTTGAGATTTTGTGACGTTTCTTAAACGTCGCAAATTGTGTTGTTTTCTTGTAGTATTCAGCTAGTTTTTTGGCAATTTGGTGAAGGATATACGTATGGTTTTAGTGTAGAAACTTAGCTAGGGTTCAACCAAAATTACAAAGAAAATAAGGAGCTATTTCGATGAAAGGAACAAAGGAAAGAAGTAGCAAAACTCAGCTACAGAAACTTGCTACATCATATGCTAGGTGTCACCTTCTAATGTCAACATTTGTCTTAAGGCGTGTATTACATTTTTCTAATTAAGATGTTGCCACTAATCCACACATTTAGTAGCCATTTGTCTCTTACTGATCACTCCACATGTCACTCCAAGATTAGTCCACTTGTCATATACTAATTGATCTAATTGTCGTTTAATTACAAGTCCACTTGTCACTAATTTAACTATGCAAAATGTCACTTAATTTTAGGCTTAATCATCCTAATTTTTCATGTATCAATTTATCTTACCACTTGACATTTGTCCTAGTCCTAATGTACCTTTTAATCCATCAATTTATGAATCCATAACATTTAATTCCAATTTACTAATTGAAATCCAATCATACCAAAGTTTAAGAAATAGTAAAACACAATTCACATCATGATTACTTAACATTTTTTATACCCCAGGACATGTGAATTGAGTGCATATGCTAACTTGTAATGTGTATAAATATCAATTCGTGTATGAATGCTAATGTTATGCATGTCTATGTAATACTTAATCTAGGGTTAAACCCTAAGCACATACCAGAAAATAGGATATCACACATACTATTTGTTAAAAACCACTTTTATAGAGAATTTCTTGGTTAAGCTTCTCTTCAAATAACCTTTCAATAACTCCTAAGCAATCAAAACGTTATCCCTTGTTTGTCTATAAAAGAAATTATAGCTTAAAATTTGTCTATACTAATCCATAGACCCAATATTTGAAGTTATGGGTATGAGGCTTAAAAAATTCCTACTTATTTCTTTGAGCATCTTTAATTTTTCTAAAATCTTCAAAGTAACATTGGCAATTAACTCTTTAGGTAATGGCTAAGCCTTTCAATATGTGTTTAAATGTTGATCTATTTGATCTAAAATGCTTAGAATGCTCACTTTGATTCATATTTGATTTTAGGTATATTTTGGAAGTGAAGGAATTAAAGTGAGCATAAAGCATGCTCATTGAAATATTGGAGCAAGTAAAGAAAAGAAAATTAAGAATGAGAAGCAATGAAGCAGCTTACGTTTGCATGGATTTTGCATGACCATCACACATCCATTTAACCATAACATGATATTCCATTCTAAGAGAAGTGTGGAGAATGATGGCTAAATGATGGATGGTGGATGGCTAGATATGGAGGGCTGAAACAGGACAACGTAACATCTTTCCATTTATCTTAAGAAAAGCCTAGCTGCTGTATGGTTTGTACATAGCTTTTTAATGAAGAAAGGAGGCTGAAACACGTGAGTAAAATTTTCTACAGCCATGATTTACGTTACTAAACCCATGAAATAGCTCCCTCCAACAAAATTTATATGGACAGATATCCCTTGAAAGATAGCTGTCCTTTTGCCATATTTTAACCTAGATTTTGAGTAAAAAGAAGAGAGAAGGAGGTGTCGGCAGGGGGGCTGAAAACAGGAGAGAAAAACGTGAGTGGAGTGGATAGCGTGTGAAGGTCGGCTGATGTGAGTGGGAGGCTGAACATGTGTGCTTCATATTTTGCTAGGAAGAAAATGTTGCGTGGGAGTGAAGAAAGGGGGTGGCCAAAAACTCAACATAACCTAACTAAGAACGTGAGTGAGGCTGGTTGGTAGGTGGTGAGCTAGAAAAGGAGCTAAAAAAAATGTTAAGGATAGGCTGAATATTTATTAGTGGAGGTTGAATGTATGTAAATGGAGCTGGTGTATAAGTGAAGTGGATATGAAATACGTGACTGGGGCTGCTATGTGTGAGTGGAGAACAATATAGCTGCTGAGTAAGAAAAGAATAGGAAGTTTTGGCTGAAAGGAGGGTGAAAAACCGAGAGTGAATGGAGAGTTTGGCTATTGGAAAATGGGAGGAGAAACTTAGACAATAGCGGATAGACCACTCTCATCATGATTTTCTTGTCGTTTTCCAACTAGAATGGAGGCTATTGGAGCTGATTTGTGGAGATTGGAGAAGGAAATGGAAGGCTAAATCACCTAATGCCAATTCGGAGGAGGAATCAAGGCCAAGGAGCATATAAGCATATAGTGTTAAGTATCGTTTTCTACTCTTTTCAGATTGTTACATTATTTTGTATGGACTGATTGGGAATTTGGATAATAATGGTTTTAATTCCCTATTGAATAATTTTTATGACTACCCATAGCTAGATCTTGAATATGATATGTATTAGTCATGTGGAAGATCATTTGTAACAACTAACGGTACCGAATCGTTAGAAATAATGTAGCTTAAGTTAAATAGTCCATACTTGCATGATTATTACTTAAATTGATCTGTTTTTCCTAATTGTAATGCTTTTGTCTGGATAAACTCAGAGAGCTTGTTTTAGGTTTCCCAATAGTTAGGGTTAATTAACGAATGCTTTGTAATTAACTAAAACTTGAGGAAAAATTGTAATTAATATAGCATGTTATTAATTAATTATCAATAATCTAAAAAGAGGAGTAAAGACGATAACTCAACATCATTTGTGAAATTGTGCTTAGGCTGAGATAAAACCAATGAATCGGTGTTTAATTTATTCATTGACTTTATCATTTTGCTACAGTTTAATTTGATTTATTTTTCGTAGATTCAATTTTATTTTGTTTTTAATTTGTTTCATATTGAAATTCCCCCTATTTTCTTAAACAGATAATTTGGGAAAGTATTTGATAATATTCCATGTGGGATCAGCTTAGATTTATTGCTATATATAGTTTAGTCTAGTTATTTTGGTAGCGTTACAAAGCACGATTAATTTTGGCGTCTTTGCTAGGGACTATTATCGTTTGCTTTTCTGAATTCATTTGTTTTGTTTTGTTTTGTTTCCTTTATTTTGATTTTGAGTTTTGATTAATTTCTTTTTCTTATTTGGTTAGTTTCAATAGAGGACAGGATCTTCTCACACTAGTGAATTGAAATTTGTTCTAGAACTTGAAAAAACGTTATGCAAAGCGAGAAGACAAGTTGAAGAAAGTTCCAAAGATCTATCATCATCTGATAGGAAACTTGATTCATCACCAGGAATTCAAGTATTTTTAAATTTACTTTATAATTCTTCTAGTGATTTCATTTCTGAAATTGATTCTAACATGGCAAGTCAAAACAATGATTGCACTCTTAAGAAATTAGTTGCTCTTGATTTTAACCACCTTTTGTATTGATTTCCTTCTATTGAAGTTGCTTTTGAGCTTAAATTTGGTCTAATTCACCTTTTGCCTACTTTTCGTGGTATGCGAGGTGAAGATCCTTATAAGCATCACAAGGAGTTCCACGTGGTCTACTCTAACATGAAGCCAATCAGAGTATAAGAAGAGCAGATTAAGTTAAGAGCATTCCCGTTCTCAATGGGTGACACTGCCAAGGATTGGCTTTACTACTTGCCCTCGGGGTTGATTACCACTTAGGATGAGATGCGAATACTTTTTCTGGAGAAATACTTTCCTACTTCTTGAGCTATAAACATTTAGAAGGAAATCTATACAATTTGACAGCACCATAGGGAGACATTAAATGAGTACTAGGAACGTTTCAAGAGGTTATGTGCTAGCTACCTATATCATCAAATCAATGAACAACTCTTGATCCAATATTTCTCTGAGGTGCTTCTGTCATAAGAAAGAAATATGATAGATGCAGCAAGTGGAGGACCACTAGTAGACAAGACACTCATTGAAGCTAGGAAACTGATTTCCAACATGGTCGCTAACTCTCAACAATTCAGTATTCGAGATGAACCCAGACCATTGAAGGTTAAGTGAAGCTAGTACTGCTACATTGGAGCAACAGATAGCTGGGTTGACATCTTTAGTGAGGCAGATGACTGCAAATAATGCTCAATAAGTCAAAGTATAAGGAATTCACACAATAGGACATCCTATTGATATGTGTCTGACTTTACAAGAGATATCCACAAAATAAGTAAATGCTTTTGGGAGCTTTTCCTAGGCTAACCATAAAGGAATCCTAGCTGCCCCTACGCACAGAACTTAGGATGAAATAATCCTCCATTTAACACCTATGGGTAGTAAGGACAATAACAATGGTCCTATTAACAACCCTATCAAAGACAAGCTCAACCATCGAGCTTTAGACCTTCATTGGAAGAAATGATGAAAACTTTAGCTCAAAATAGTATACAATTTCAAGAACAAAAAAAATGCTAGCATTTAGAATCTAGAAAATCAATTGAGTCATATAGCTACTGTGGTAAGCTGATTGGAAAATAAAAATTCAAGTAAGCTTCTTGTTCAAACAATTATAAACCCGAAAGAGAATGCAAATGCTATCAACTTGAGGAGTGGTAAAGAAATAGAGGCACCACACAAGACTCTTGCTATTGGTAGTGATGAAGAATCTGAAAAGGAACTTGAATTGCCTCACAAAGAAGCGAAACTAAGATAAATTCTCAATCTCTAGTGATTAAAAGTTTTACTAAAAGTTTGCCTCCTTCTCCTACTAGGTTCGCTAAATCAAAGAAAGAGGAGTAAGATAAAGAGATTTTAGAGATGTTTAAAATAATGGAGGTAAGCATACCTCTAATTGATGTCATTAAGTAAGTTCCTCGATATGCCAAATTTTTTAAGGAGTTATACACTTCTAAGAGGAAACTGAGGGGAGACAAGAAAGTAAATGTGGTGGAGAACATATCTGCAGTCATTCAAAGAAAGCTTCCCCCAAAGTGTAAGAATCCTGGTACGTTTACTATACCTTGCAAAATTGGTGATACTAGATTTGAAAGGGCAATACTAGATCTAGGAGCTTTAATTAATGTTATGCCATATTCTATTTTTACTTTGTTGAATTTAGGATCATTGAAAGAAACTCATGTTATAATTTAGTTGGTTGATAGATCTAATGCTTATCTAGAAAGGGTTGTAGAGGATGTTTTACTGCAGGCCAACGAATTGGTTTTCTTAGTTGACTTTTATGTCTTGAACATAGAGGGAGATCCTTTGTCTAACTCTACACTATCCTTCTGGGTTGCCCAATTTTGAAGATATCAAAGACAAAGATTGACGTTAGATGCAGGGAAATTAGCCATGGAATTTGATGGTGAAATTGTTTTTTTAATATTTTTGAGGCTATGAGGTACCTTATGATGACCGGTCTGTGTTATCTATTGATGTCATTGATTTTTTGTCTCAAGAAATTTTTGATATGGATGGTAAGGATAATTTAGAAGTCATTATTTACATGAGGTTAAAGAATTTTTTTTTGCAAATTCTAACTTTCTCATTACAAATAAAATGGAGGAAATTGTGATAGCATTACAATGACTACAAACAATACCAAAGAGGTATGTATTTCAAAATATTGAATTGCAAACATCTAATACGAAATCTTTACCTTAGGTGGTGCAGGCACCTACAAATGAATTGAAGCAATTACTGGGGCACTTAAAATATGTGTTCTTGGGAGAAGAAGAAACACTTCCGCTAATCATAGCAAAGAACATAACTGAGCTTCAAGAAGAAAAGCTCATTTGAGTGCTTAAAAACCACATCCCAGCTATAGGGTGGACTATAGACAACATTAAGGGTATTAGCCCTTCGACATGTATGCATCGAATCTTGTTGGAAGAAGAACCCAAACCATCAAGAGAGTCACAAAGTAGATTGAATCCTCGGATGATGGCAGTGGTAAAGATGGAGATCTTAAAGTTGCTTAATGTTGGTATAATCTATCCAATTTCGAATAGCAAATGGGTAAGTCTGGTCTAAGTAGTATTGAAGAAAATTGTGATGACTGTGGTGAAGAATGAGAATAATGAGTTTGTGCCTATAAGAATTCAAAATGGATGGTGACTATGTATCGATTATAGGAGGTTAAATGTTGCTACAAGGATCACTTCCCACTCCCATTCATCGATCAATTGCTTGAAAGACTTGCAGGACGATTTCACTACTATTTTTTGGAAGGGTATTCAGTATATAATTAGATTGTGATAGCTCTGAAGGATTAGGAGAAATCAACATTCATAAGCCCATTTGGTACATTTGCCTACAGAAGGATGTTGTTTGGACTATACAATGCCCCATCCACCTTTCAAAGATGCATGGTAAGTATTTTTTTTGAACATGTTGAACATATTATTAAGGTCTTTATGGATGATTTTACTATCTATAGAGATTCATTTGATGCATGCTTGGATAATTTGGATTGTGCACTTGAATGATGCATCGAAACTAATCTTTTTCTCAATTCTAAAAATTTTCATTTCATGGTTGAACAAGGAATAACGTTGGGACATGTAATCTCATTTAAGGGAATTGAGGTTGATAAGCTTAAGATAGAAATTGTGCGAAATTTACCTTACCCCACAAATGTGCAAGAGATTCTTTCTTTTCCTGTCCATATAGCTTTTTATCGCAGGTTTATCTAGGACTTCAGTAATATCTCAACAAAACTTTAGCTTATGTTACAAAAAGATATACCCTTTGAGTTTTATAAGCAATGCAAGGAAGCATTTGACAAGTTGAAATAACTTTTGACTTCAGCACCGATCATTCAACCACCTAACTAGAGTCAACCATTTGAGATTATGTGTGATGTAAGCAATTTTGTTATGGGTGTTGTCCTCAGTCAAAGATATGGAAAGATGACTCATGCAATCTATTACGCTTCCCGAACACTTAATCAAGCACAATGCAATTATTCCATCACTAAAAAGGAGCTTTTAGCTATTGTGTTTGCTTCAGTTAAATTTAGACCTTATTTGCTTGGTTATAAAGTGATTGTGCATTATGATCACTTGAGTCAAGTTGTGAAGGAAGAGGATCCAGTATCATTACAAGAACCATTTCTCTATGAGCAATTACTAACGCTTTAAGGTAAAACTCCATGTTATACTGATATTGTGAACTATCTAGCAAACATTGAGATACCTACTAATTTTAGTAAGGCTAAACGAAATAGGATAAAAAGTGAGTCGAAATATTATATTTGGGATGATCCTCAGTTGTGGAAATGTTGTTTTGATTAAGTGATTAGGAGATGTGTACCTAAATATGAGTGAGAATCAATTCTAAAATTTTGTCATTCATATGCTTATGGTGGTCATTTTGGGCCTAATAGAAATGTTAGGAAAATTCTTGAATGTGGTTTCTATTGGCCAAATATTTTTAAAGATTCATATATGTTTTGTAAAGCATATGAACAGTTCCAGAAACAGGGTAATCTCTCACATAGAGATCAAATGCCTTTATCTCCAATAATTGCATGTGAAATTTTTAATATATAGGGCATCGATTTTATGGGACTATTTCCCTATTCTTTTGGTTTTGTTTATATTTTTTTGACTGTGGATTATGTTTCTAAATGGATGGATGCTAAAGCCACCAGGACTGACGATTCTAAACTTAGTTGTAGAATTTGTCAAGTCTAACATTGTAGTTAGATTTGGAACACTGCAAGCATTGATTAGTGATAGGGGTACTTATTTTTGCAACTGATTAGTGGGAAGTATTTTAAAGAAATATCATGTCACGTATAAGGTGTCTACAATCTATCTTCGAATTTGTCAAGTCTAACATTTTTGCTAGATTTGGAACATCGCGAGCATTGATTAGTGATAAGGGTACTCATTTTTGCAAACGATTGGTGGGAAGTCTTTTAAGAAGTATGATGTCATGCATAAGGTGTCTACAGTCTATCATGCATAGACAAACAGACATGCAGAGGTTTCAAAGAGAGAAATCAAGTCCGAATTGTAAAGATTAGGGTCAAAAACTTGATGATGCTCTTTGGGTATATAGGACTGCATATAAGACACTGATTGGCATGTCTCCATACAGATTGATCTACAGAAAGCCATGTCATTTTCCTGTAGAAATTAAGCACAAAGCCTTTTGGGCTATTAAGCAATGCAATATGAAGACGGATGCGATGGGTGATAAGAGGCAGTTGTAACTGCAAGAATTGGAAGAGTTTAGACTTGAGTCTTATAAGAATGCAGAAATTTACAAGGAAAAGACGAAAAGATTTCATGATAAGACAATTGTTAGGAAGAATTTTGTGATTGGACCAAAGGTTCTTCTCTACCATTCACGAATTAAGCTTTTTCTAGGGAAATTATGTTCTCGTAGGATTGGCCCTTTTGTTGTTACTAATGTTTGGTACAATTGAAATTGAAAGCTTACAGATAAACAAGAAATTCAAAGTCAATCGTCATCGACTGAAACCATTCTATGAGGGATTCCAAGTGGAGGACGTGGAAGTGATTAGGTTAGAAAACCATTGCTATGAAGAATGAGCAACAAAGAGTCGAGCCAACGACAATAAACAAAGGCACTACTTAGGAGGCAATCCAAGGGAAGTTAAATTATGTCATTTACATTTCCACTTTTATTACTTTTGTGAACTTCTCCATTCTTGAATTTGATTTCACATTGAGGACAATGTAAGTTTTAATTGTGGGGGTGGGGTAGGCTAGTTTCTATGCCTATTTTTGAGCTTAACTGTGGCTTATGTGACTTCTTAGGCCATTTTAAAAATCAAATAAAAAAATAAAAAAATTTCTTATTTTATTGCTTTTAAGATTATTTAGTCGTAATTAGAGTGTGAATTGACTAGAAAAATACATAGCAAATTTTGGCATGTATTTTTGCTTTTATGATTAGTTAATGTACATTATTCATAAAAGAGTGGTGACTAATGGTAGGCAAAAACTAGTGAGGCTTTGAGCCATATTAGGTTGACATATTCACATCAGTCTCACTGTTTTATTTGTTATGAGTGACCTTCATGACATATACATCGTTAGTTTGCGTTGAATTTGTATTCGAGACCACATTGTTTATCACATGCATGCTTATGAAAATGATTAGGCAATCTTTGTTGATTATAGGCATTAGCCAAATAGCCTACCCATTTACGTGAACTTCCCTTGTTAACCCCTTTTGAGATGTATTAACCTTTTCTTTTGTATAAACCACATCACATCCACCTAACCAATTGTTCTACCCAAGCTTTAAAGCTAGTGGAGCATTTGTTAACTCTTACAGCCTGTTTGGTTCAAGGAATGGAATAGAGAAGGAATAAAATAGTTATTCTTAGGAATAGAAAATATGAGGAATAGAATAGAGTAGGTATTACTTTGTTTGGTTTAAAGAATGGAATAGATAAAGAATTTCTATTCCTGTGTTTGGTCTGAAAATATAAACTTGGAATGACAAAGGAATAATTAACAAAAAGACCAAAATATCCTTATTATTATTTTTGTTATTATTATTAATTTTATTATTCTTATCATTAATAATAATAATTATTGTTATTAATTATCTTTGCCAAATTTGGTATTTATTCCAATTCTTATTATTGTTAATTTTATCAATTATTTTTAATATTAAAATGCTTATTATTATTAATTTTCTTCTTCTTCTTCTATTTATTATTATTATTATTATTATTAACATTATTATTCTTCTTATTATTAATTATATATGTGTAGAAATAAAAAGATATTTTAATATATATTTCATTTTATTGTAAACAAGTTTTAGA
>JANSVA010033220.1:0-14120 GCA_025504915.1 Erythroxylum reticulatum | reverse complement strand
AGTAAAGGTGAATGACTTTCAAAACCTAAGCAAAAACTCAACATTTAAAGCTTCTACTCATGATCTATCAATATTCATCACCTTCATAAACTGAGCAAATTAATGGTAGACTCAAAAAATGTGTTTAAATAAAATATATCCGTGGGTATACTCAACAACATTCATGATCATGGCAATTCACAACTTTGCATATCATCTCATTTATCTACCACTAAGAGTCACATGCATAATCACGAATCAAAGGACTTTTTAGGGTTGTAATGTGGGCAAAGGTAAGGTGTGAGGTATTTGGGTCAAATAGTATAAAAGTCAACAAAGCTAGTGAAACAAAGTAACACTCATCAAAACTAGGTACCGACAACTATGACGAATGCAACATTTATATTTCACAATCTCATTCAGCTCTCATACATAAACCACATGAAGCATATATCAGTCCGAAGGAATCACTCATACAATTTATGATAGTGAAATCACAAGAGTGAACCTTCTAAGCCAACCTCTACCTCATATTCCACATACTCAAATAACACATCCATTACAACTATAGGAAGATGCATAAACCATAAACAACTTTTCAACACATGTGCAATTCTTCCTTGATACATTTATTCTAAACAATTTTTTCTCATTCTTCTTTTTTTTTTGCTTTTTTTCTTTCTTTTCCATTTTCTTTTCTTTTCTCCTTTTTTCTTTTTTAATAAAAATTAAAATGAACTACATCAACATGGAAATTCCAATTATAAGACATAAAATAACATTCCAACACTATAACCAACCCCCACATATATACACCTCCACACTTAGAATTTTGTACATCCACAAACTTAACAATCATAAATGTTCCATTAGCTTTATGACTTGGGTAGGACGTTTGGTTAAGTATAAAAGTATAAAATGTGGTTTATACAAAAAGAAAGGTTAAAGCTAAAAAGGGTTTACCAAGGGAAAAATCATGTCAATAGGATAGGTTATTTGGCTAATGTAGTTTATGAAAAACAAACAATGCCTAATCACATCCATATTAACGTATGTGATAAAAATGTGGTCTCGAATAGAAATTCAATGAAAATTAGGATGTACATGTCATGAAGGTCACACATTATCAAAAGGTAATAAGACGGATATGGCTATGTCAGTCAAATAAGGCTCAAAATCTCACCAGCTTTGTCTACCACTAATTCCTATTTTTTAAAGACAATGCACATTAACAAACCACAAGAGCAAAAGTACATGCTAAATTTTGCTATAGATTTTACTAATCAATTCACACTCTAATTATGATTAAATAATCTTAAAAGTAATAGAAAATAAGAAAAAAAGTTATTTTGTTCGTTTAATTTTGAAAATCGCCTAAGATGTCATATTAAGCTTAAAAACATGCATTAAAACTAATGTACCCCGCCCCCACACTTAAAACTTGCATTGTCCTTAATGTAAAATTAAATGCCAGAAATGGAGTAGCTGATAAAAATAACAAACGCGAAAATGTAAAAGACAGAAATTAACTTCCCTTAGGTTGCCTCCCAAGCAGCGCCTTTGTTAAACATCATTAGCTCGACCTCCAGTTGCGTGCTTTAAGTGACACCAGTCACATCCTCCAGTATGAACACCTCCAAATCCTCCATTTGGAAGCCCTTATAATACAGCTTCAAGCGATGACAATTCACTCGAAATGTCTTGTCAGTTTTGAGGGTCCGTATCTCCACTGCACTAAAAAGAAAGACATGAGTGATAACAAATGGACCAACCCAATGGGAACGCAACTTACTAAGAAAGAGTTTAAGTTTGGAATGAAATAGTAACACTTTTTGGCCCACCGAGAAGCTTTTCCTTGAAATCATCTTATCATGAAAAGCTTTCGTCCTCTCCTTATATATCACTGCATTTTGATATGACTCATTCCTCATCTCTTCCAACTCTTGAAGCTACAACTTCCTATGCAATCCTGAAACATCCAAGTGCATGTTACATCTTTTGATAGCCCAATATGCCTTATGTTGTAATTCCACTGGAAGATGACATGGCTTTCCAAACACTAGCCTGTACTGTGACATTCCAGTTGGTGCTTTGTAAGCCATCTGGTAGGCCCACAATGAATCTTCCAATCTTACACTCCAATCGTTCCTATTGGGTTGCACAATTTTCTCCAGGATTAACTTGATTTCTCGATTCGAGACTTCATCTTACCCGTTGGTTTAAGGATGGTAAGCAGTAGAAACTTTGTGCGTGATGTGATATTTTCTGAACATTGCTTCCATCACCCTATTGCAGAAGTGGGTTCCTCTGCCGCTAATGACGGTTTTCGGTATCCTGAACCTAGAAAGAATGTTAGCTTTAATAAAATCTTCAACAACCTTGGCATCGTTATTCCTAGTGGCTTTTGCTTCCACCCATTTAGAAATGTAATCAACCGTAAGCAATATATAAGTAAAGCCAAAAGATGGAGGGAAAGGTCCCATAAAATCAATGGCCCAAACATCAAAAATTTCACAGAAAAGTAAAGGGGTTTATGGCAATTGATCCTTACGGGATAGGTTACCTGACCGTTGGCATCTATCACAGGATTTACAGAAGACATATGCATCTTTGAACAATGTTGGTCAGTAGAAGCCGCTCTCTAGAACTTTTTGAGTTGTTCGTTTTACTCCAAAATGTCCTCTGCAAGTGAATGAATGGAAGAAAGCTAAAATTGATGATGATTCATTTTTTAGTAGACATCTCCTGACAACTTGATATGCACAGTGCCTCTAAAGTTATGGGTCATCCCATACATAATACTTTGCTTCACTTCGTAGCTTATCCCTATGAGCCTTTGACAAACCAACAGGTAATTCGTTAATTACTAAAAAATTGATAATGCCTGCATACCATGGTGATGTCGCATCGGCAAAAAATAATTGCTCATTCGGAAAGCTTTCTTGTAAAGGGATATCATCTTCTCCTTTTATCAAACGGCTGAGATGGTCTGCCACCACGCTTTCTGCCCCCTTCTTATCTCTGATCTCTAAATTGAATTCCTCTAGGAGGAGAATCCATCTGATCAGCCTTGGTTTTGCTTCTTTTTTTATGAGTAAGTATCGTAAAGCTGTATGGTCAGAATAAACAATCACTTTAGCACCAAGCAAATACGATCAAAATTTTTCCAAAACAAAAACCATAGATAACAATTCTTTTTTAGTAGTGGAATAATTCAATAGAGCTAGATTTAAAGTCTTTGAAGCATAGTAAATGGCATGCAAGACTTTTCCCACTCTTTGTCCTAGAACCACCCCCATCACATAATCACTCGCGTCACACATGATCTTGAATGGGAGGTTCCAGTCTGACAGTTGAATCACTGGTAGGGATGTCAGAGGCTCCTTAAGTTTGTTAAATGCTTTTTTTCACCTCTCGAGAACTCAAATGAGACATCTTGTCGAAGAAGCTTTCATAGTGGTGCTACTATCTTCGAAAAGTCCTTAATGAATCTTCGATGAAAACCTGCATGTCCAAGAAAAGAACACACTTCCCTCATAGTAGAGGGGTAAGGTAAAGAAGGAATGATATCAACTTTAGACTTGTCTACTTCAATACCCTTAACAAATATCACATGACCTAAAACTATACCTTGATCCACCATAAAATGACATTTTTTCCAGTTCAACACAAGGTTAGTTTCTATACATGGTTCTAAGATAATGGCAAGATTCTCAAGACATTCATCAAAAGAAGATCCATACACATTAAAATTGTCCATGAATACCTCAATAATCTTCTCAACATATTCAAAAAAAAAGCTTACCATACACCTTTGGAACGTGGCAGGTGCGTTACACAATCCAAATAACATCCTTCGGTAGGTAAACGTACCAAATGGGCATGTAAATGTGGTCTTCTCCTGATCTTCCAGTGTGATCGGGATTTGAAGATAACCTAAAAAGCCATATAAAAAGCAATAATAGTCATAACCAACCAATCTCTCAAGCATGTGATCAATAAAAGGAAGTGGCAAATGATCTTTACGAGTAGCAGCATTTAACTTTCTATAATCAATACATACTCGCCACCCGGTTTGCACTCGGGTGGGAATCAACTCACCTTCCTCGTTTGTCACAATGGTGATTACAGACTTCTTTAGAACCACCTGGACAAGACTTATCCACTTACTACCAGAAATCGAGTAGATAACCCCAGCATCGAGAAGCTTTAATACCTCCTTCTTCACAACTTCCATCATTGGAGGATTCAACCTATGCTAAGCTTGCCTTGTAGATTTTGTATCATCCTCTAACAAAATGCAGTGCATGCATATCGAAGGGTTTATCCCTTGGATATTTACAATAGTCCACCCGATGGCCTTCTTATGCTCCCTCAGCATTCGAACTAGCCTCTCCTCTTGATTTGAAGTCAACTCCGTCCTGATGACAACTGGGAGAGTCAGTTTATCTCCCAAATAACCATACTTCAGATGAGTAGGGAGTGGCTTCAATTCCAATTCTAGGGCTTTCACATCAGAAGGTAACAACTTCTGGTGAACTTTAGGTAGTTGTATAGAAGCCAAATCATACCTTTTTGAAATGCTTTCTAATGAGCACAAGGCGGATGTCATTTCCACAAGCTCATCTCTCATCTCAACATCATTGTTGGTTTTTATTTCCATTTCCTCAGTTAAAACTATTTCCAAATGATCCATACAACTTAATTTAAACATTTCTTGCACCAAGGGTTCAATTACATCAACAGAAAAAAAAACGCAATGATCATTAGGAGGATGTTTCATGGCATCAAAAATTGAAATGAATTACTTCCCCATCAAATTCCATTGTGAGGGTGCCCTTATGAACATCTATCTTAGTTTGAGCCATATTAAGAAATGGTCTCCCCAATAAGATAGGTATTGGATTACATGAGGGGTCATCATTCATATCCACAACATAAAAATTTGCAGGAAACAGTAACTCATTTACCTGCACCAAAACATCCTCAACCACACCATTAGGATAAGCATTAGTGCAATCAGCTAGTTGTATGATTACACTCATTTTTCTCAAAGGGCCCAAATTCAAAAAAGCATAAATCGAATGAGGCATCACATTAATAAAAGCACCTAAATCTAACATAGCTCAGCTGATCACAGTATTATCAATTTTGCAAGGAATAGTGAACATACCTGGACCCCAGTATTTTAGAGGCATCTTCTTTCTGAATACTGCCGACACATTCTTACCCATCATCACTTTCTCATCACCCCTCAATTTCCTCTTATATGTAAATAATTCTTTAAGGAATTTGGCATACCTTGGCACTTACTTGATTGCTTCGAGCAAAGGTATGTTGACTTCCACTTTTCGGAAAGTCTCCAATATCTCTTTGTCCTTTTCCTCCTTGATTGGTCTTATTAATCTGCTCAGAAAAGGTGGAGGGTTAGTTTTAGTAATATTGGGACTTTCAACATTTACCTTCGTACTCTATGACAAATTTTCTTCCTTTTCTAATTCTTTCTCAATCTCTTGCTCGATAGCAATCTTTGATGGGCTTTTAGGACTTTCAATCTCCTTTCCTTGTTGTGGCACTGACATTCTTTGGGTTCACCTCGGGTTATGATGGCAATTTTTCTCCACCTTGCGATTCTAGGCAATTGAGCATTACTGTCATCTGACCCATTTGGTATTCCGTGCTCTGTTGGCTTGCTTTTATTTCTTATTGGTTTGCTTTTACTTCCTGTCAAAATTATTAAAACTACTGTTGTATATCCTGTTGAAATTTCGAATTGCTAGTTGCAAGAGTCTTAACAATTTCTTCTAAAGATGCACCTGAACTGGAAGAAGAAGCTCCATATGCTACTTGTTGCCTTGTTTGAAATCCTAGAGCCCCTTGCGGCTGATTTTGGAAGTAATTTTTCTGTCGATTCCCTCCATAATTTAAGTTGGGATGACCCCTCTATCCTCGGTTATACGTCTACAAGTATGGGTTGTATTGGTTTGGGAGGTTCCCTCCTATAGCATTCACATACTCTATAATTCCCTCTTACAAAGCTAGGCACTCTTCAGTTGGATGACTTGTGTTTGAATATATCCCTCACACTTTCACTTGTGCCTATCCAACTACAATCTATCTCACAAAAATTGTTAGTTCATCATGCTGATGTTCAATGGATGAAGTGCTTACCTCATTTACTCGTCGAACATTATTGTGAGTCTCGAATTGTTAGGTATTAGCATCCATCCACTTAAGTAATATCCTGGCTTCAATGGGAGTCTTCTCACAAAGTGCCCCACCACTCGCCACATCTACCGAACTCCTCTCCATTGGCAGCAATCCTTCATAAAAATGTGGGATGAGAAGTTGCTCTGGTATGTTGTGATATGGGCAACTGGAACATAACTTCTTAAATCGCTTCCAATATTCGTAAAGAGTTTCCCCATTGTGTTGCTTAATACCACATATCTCCTTTCGAATGCTTGTTATCTTTGAGGCCCAAAAATATTTTTTCAACAATAATCTCTTCATCTCCATCCAAGTATTCACGCTTCCAGCCAGTAAATCAAATAACCAATCCTTTGTTGCATCCTTGAGTGAGAACGGGAAGGCCCTTAATATGATCTGCTCGTCCATCACCCCGTGAGGCTTCATGCTCAAACACACCACATCGAGCTCCTTAAGGTGCTTATATGCATCCTTACCTACAAAGCCATGAAAGTTAGCCAATAAATGAATTCATCCATATTTTAACTCAAAGGAAACATGTTCAGCGAAATTCGGAAACATTATACATAATGGTCTATGAGTTAAATCAAGTGCAGCCAACTCCCTTAAAGTTCTTAGATTCGCCGTCGTGTCTTCGAATTCTGCTTCCAATTCATCTACCAAAGTTGACCTTGCTTCCTTACGCAATCTCCGCAATGTTCTCTCAATCTCTGGATCAAGGTGCTCAATTTCTCTACTAGGAGATCTGGCCACTACCATGCACCAACACTGATGGACAATTAAAAATTAACAAGTAATAAAAAGAATGATTATAAAAAAATATATTCACAAAACATCAACTAAAATCAAATTCAAAAATTAAGCTGCCACACTCCCCGACAACGGCGCTAAAATTTGACAGTGCGTATCGACTACACTGTAAAATTTACTTGACTCTACACACTAAAATTTGTAGTTATGGTAAGTCAGGATCGAATCCACAGGGAATGTTCGGTTAATTTTAGTAACAAAATTAATTGATGCAAGGAAAGTATATAGGGGGTTTTTGGATTTCAAACAATTTAGAAATTAAAGTAAAAGTAAACTATCGAAAACAAATTAAACAAATAACCGAAAATGAGAAAAGTATTGAGTATAAGTAAGGTCTGGTTCTAAGGGTCAATCTCGGCCTAAACACAATCAAGCATATTCCTTCATTCTAAAGTCTTTACAATTCTTTTTAGACTATTGATCTGAGACTAATAGAATGCTCTACAAATCTTAGTTTTCCCTTAGGTTGTATTTAATCAAGATACGATCATTAATTAAACCTAACTGTCGAATAACCTAGGATACGATCTCTAGATTCAATTTGGAGGTCGTATTATGAATTAGAAAATGATCAATATAGGAAATAACCTCACACGTTTAGGTCATCTAACCTAATTCATATTGTTCGTAACGATTAATGATTATTAGATGCTACTCACAAACATCAAAAGTAACTTCATAATCACAATCAATGTTTTAGCAATAGGTTCGAAATAAAACAATTAAAATAACATATTAAGATCATTCATCCCAAAACCACCCAAATCAATACCAATAACAAAACAATTTGAAAAGAAATTACAAATTTAAAATGATAGAAATAGCTTAACTATGACTTGGCATCGATATTCCCGTTGAACTGGTGTCGGAAAACTAGCCTTCCATCCCTATTTTTATGCTCCAAATGTAGGTCATCTCCATACGCTCCACAAGCTCTCTCCCTACGTTTCCTATAGTGGGGATGGGACAAATAAAATGTGTGTTTTCCCTACTGTTCACGCATTCCTCTTCACGCAGACCAACTGTGACTCTCCTCCAGCCAAGTCGTGCTTCTTCTCCAAGCTGCAGCCTCTCTTACCGCAGCTGTCTCCACGTTTTCCTTCACTGCGCTATTCTTTAATGTCTGTGCCGCCACTGTAGTTTCTTTATGGGACCATTAAACTTAGAGTCCCCTTAAATCCTTATGCGTCCATCCTTATGGACGCTACGTAAATGCAGCGTATGCATGCGTTAAACGCCAATGTTTCCTTCAATTTTTTTTCCGTTTCCACCTTGTCCTCGTTTAACATTTGTGCTACAATTTATTTTTGAATATTTTGTCTTTTTGGTCTCAAATATATATCAACATATCCAACCTAATAGTTAACACAAATTAAGCATTTTATCTTGAAAATAGTATTGAAATCACATGTATATACATAGGAAATATAAGATAATTAAATCATATAAAAATCCTTTGGGTTATAGTGTGGTGGTAAATAGGATTTACAAGAATTTTCCATTATAAATACAAGGATATAAATTTCCTGTGGATTTGATTGAACTACCTTTCCTTGAATTTAATGTGATCCTTAGTATGGACTGGCTATCTAGACATTATACAGTATTTGATTGTCATCGTAAAAGAATCTTTATTAGAACAGTTGATGTTGATGAGATCATAGTTATTGGCGAAATGTCAAATTTTCTGTTCAATATTATATCAGTGACTATAGCAAAAAGGCTTATTCGAAAGGGGTGTGTAGCCTACTTAGCTTGTGTTTTTGAAGCTAGAAAAGATGATCCTAAAATTCAAGATCTACCAACTGTATGTGACTTCCAGGATCTATTTCCTAAAGAGTTGCCAAAAGTTACCACCAGAAAGAGAAGTTGAATTTTCTATTGATGTGATACTTGGTATAACACTAATATCCATTACACCGTATCGGATGGAACCCACAAAACTTAAGGAATTGAAAATCCAACTACAAGAACTTTTTGAAAAGGTTTAATATGACCTAGTGTGTCTACCTGGGGTTCACCTGCATTATTTGTCAAGAAGAAAGATGGGTCTCTTAGGCTATATGTGGTTTACTGACAACCGAATAAAGTGACTGTGAAGAATAAATATCCACTGCCTAGAATAGATGACCTTTTTGATAAGCTTAAAGTTGCAAGTGTTTTCTCTAAGATTGATCTAACATTAGGATATTACCAATTAAGAGTAAAGAAAGCAGATGTCCCAAAGGTAGCTTTTAGAATGGGATATGGGCATTATGAATTTTTAGTAATGCCTTTTAGACTCACAAATGCTCTAGCAGCCTTGATGGATCTCATAAATTGTATTTTTCATCTTTACTTAGATCAATTTGTGGAAATCTTGATTGATGACATCTTAATTTATTTTAAGAATTGAGAAGAGCACAATAAGCATTTGAGAATTATTTTGCAAACTTTAAGGGGTAAACAACTTTATGCCAACTTTAGTAAATGTGAATTTTGGCTTGATAAGGTTTTTTTCCTTGGTCATGTCATATCAGTGGATGGGATTAGAGTTGATCCTAAGAAGATATAAGCCATTATAGAATGGAAGCCATCTAGGAATGCTACAAAGATTAGAAGTTTCTTAGGTTTGGCAAGATACTATAGAAGATTTGTTAAAGGATTCTCTATAATCGCAAGACCTTTGACCAAGTTACTTCAAAAGAATGCAAAATTCGTGCAGAGTTATAACTGTTAGGAAAGCTTTGAGAAGCTAAAGGCTACATTAACTGAAGCGCCTGTTCTTATGCAACTTGTACCTAGTAGAGACTTTGTGATCTACAGGGATGCCTCACATAACAAGCTAAGATGTGTACTCATGCAAGAGAAAAAGGTAATTACTTATGCTTTTAGGTAACTTAAGCCTCATGAAAGGAACTAGTCGACCCATGATTTAGAGTTAGCATCCATAGTCTTTGCTTTAAAGATTTAGAGGCATTACTTATATGGAGAGAAATGTTATATTTACACAGATCATAAAAGTCTTAAATATTTGCCTACACAGAAAGAGTTGAACTTAAGGCAAAGAAGATGGATAGAGTTGATAAACGATTATGATTGCCTCATTGACTATCATCCAGGCAAAGCAAATGTAGTAGTCGATGCTCTTAGCAGGAAATTGTTATTAACTTTACGAGCAATCAATGCTAGATTATCTGTAGCCAATGATGAAGCCATTGTAGCTGAGTTGGGCTTAAACCAAACTTGCTACAATAAGTCAAGGCAGCACAAAAATAAGATGAAAAGCTAGTTATCATTCTTAAACAAATTCAGGAGCGTAAAGATAGTGAATATGCAATCAAAGGGGATGGCTACTTGTATTACAAAGATAAAATCTATCCCTAATGATGATGAGCTGAAAAAAGAACATCTTGAAGGAATCCCATAGCAGTTTATATGTTGTTCACCTAGTAATAAAATGTACCAAGATTTAAAGACACATTATTGGTGGTCAGGTATGAAGAGAGACATTACAGATTACTACCAAGTGTCTTACATGCCAATAAGTAAAAGTAGAAAATCAAGTTCCATCGAGTTTACTTCAATCAATAACAATACTCGAACAGAAATGGGATCGATTCACGATGGATTTTGTATCCGGTTTGCATCAAACTAGGAACAAGCATAATGTCGTATAGGTGATTGTAGATAGATTGACCAAGTTAGTCCACTTCTTACCTATCAAAAATCACTACCAACTCTCAAAGTATGCAGAATTATACGTTAGTGAGATATTGCGGTTACATGGAGTACCATCTTCTATCATATCAGACTAGGATCCAGGATTCATGTCAAGATTTTGGAAGAAATTACATAAGGCCTTAGGTCTTAAACTGAATTTTAGTATAGCCTTTCATCCTCAAATAGATAGACAATCACAAAGAGTGATTCGAGTACTAGAAGATATGCTTAAGAGTTGTGTTATTGATTTTAAAGGAAGCTAGGAAGATCGTGGGTCCATAATTAATAAAGGAAACCAAGGATAAGGTGAAAATTATAAAGGAAAGGTTGAAGGCTACTTCTGATTGCTAAAAATCATATGCATATTTAAAGAGAAAGGACATTGAATATGCTATTTGTGACAAGGTTTTCTTCAAAACTTCACCATGGAAGAAAGTGTTTTGATTTAGTAAGAAGGGTAAGCTACGTCCTAGATTCATTAGTCTATTTGAGATCATTGAGCGTGTGGGACCAGTAGCCTACATATTAGCATTGCCACAGGATATGAAAAAGATTTATGATGTCTTCCATGTGTCTATGTTAAGGAAATATCGATCTAATCCATCGTACATTATAAAACTAGAAGATATTGAAATACAACCAGATCTGATTTATGAAAAGAAGTCGGTGAAGATTCTAGCAAACGATACAAAACAACTAAGAAACGAGACAGTTCCACTAGTAAAAGTATTATGGACGAACCACTAGGTCGAGGAAGCTACATGGGAACCAGAAGAAACCATGAGAAAGTCTTATCCACGACTATTTGACACAAGTAAATTTTGAGGATGGAATTTTATTTTAAAAGGGAAGAATTGTAATGCCCCAAAAATGTCGATTTTATAAATAGTACTTTTTGGGTCGTGAATAGTGTATCCTGAGGGGAATAGTGACATTCGGGACCTAAATTGTATTTTATTTTATTTAGCATCACATAATATTGTTCAAGGACAGCACAAGGATCAAATTAGAGCTCTAAATGAGTTCTTTTTTATGATTGACTAAGAGTTGACTAATGGTCAAAGTTTGACCTAAGAAATCATAAAATTCAAACTTGAAAATATTAAAATAAATGATATTAATTAAAGTCTCTATGTGAAGTTCTTATTTTTCTTATGGCTATTTTTATTAAGAAAAATAAAGAATGGATTTTAAAAATGGTTAATTTTTGAAAAAAAGAATTGGAAAACTTTTAATGAGGGACCACATGACATTTTTGTCAACTTCCCATTCTCTTCTTCTCCAAAACATTGTTGAGAATACCTCTCTCCTTTTTTCTCATTTTTTCTTTCATTTCTTACATTTTCAAGCAAATTTCTTTAGTTTTAACCCTCAAATCACCTATTAAACACTAAATCATCAACTTAGGGTCCCCAAACTCACCATATCAACAAAAAATTTAGGGAAAATGAAGAAAAGGTATATAGGAGCTCTTGATGAATAGTTACCAAAATTTTATACTGTGAGTTAATGTAGTTTTAATTTTTTGTGTACATAATTATGGTATAATTGCATGCATTGAAGAATAAAATGCATGACAATGAATTTTTTATGCAATATTATGAAGATAAAGAAGATGAATTGAAAGAGAGAGAGAGAGAGAATAAATAAGGAATTGAAGTTTATTGAAGTTTAATTTGAAGATTTGGACATCAATTTGGTATGATTCTTGCAAATCTACAATTTCCTAAAAAGTATGTATTAGGAAATTTAAGGTTCTTGAGTAAAATTAGGGGTTCATTAAATTGTTGTGAAAATTATTTAATTGGTTGTTAAATGAAGTAGTATATATGATTAATGGAGATTTTAGACTTATTATTTGTACTTTCCCATTGGCATACATTATGTTTGAATTGAGAAACTTGATATGCATGTTATTTTTGATTAATTGGTGAGATAAATACATCTTAAATGTTGTATGAATTAAATTAAAACCAATAGCAGAAGGAAAAAAAAGGACATTTACTTTGGTAGAATATGGAATAGCTTAAATTGGTTATTATAAGCTTTATTATGAGATTTCAGTGGAATTTAATTAGATTTGGCCCTGATAAAATGGATAGGAATTGAAGGAATGTGATAAAGTTGGCATGCCAATTAGGGAGTTAGTAGTGTTGGATCAAAAAATAAAACATGCAAGATTTGGCTAAAATGGTAGATTTCAAAACTATTTTAGAAATCAAAACGCAGCAGAAGCAAGATAACCAAATCAACATGCCAAGCCACACATGATATGGTATATGGAAAATAATTATCATACAAACAAGATCGAGATTATATTACTGACTCCTTTACTACAGCTTTAAATCCTCGCTATGTTGTCCTCTCCTTCTCCTTGTATGCTCTCCTTGCTATAGCCTTGCTTTTGAATCCTTTCCTTTGTCAATGTGTCCTCTCCTTGTTGTTGTATCCTCAACTAATCCGATCTACTACTTATTCTTCTTGGACAACTTAGTTAACAAGATCCTTTGGTGGAAAAGGATAAGAAATATTTTGAGGAGATTTTTCTTAGAAGAAAGAAGCCAAAGATGAGACACCTCCCATGCAAATTTCAGTTAACATATGCAAGATAGGAGAGAGAGTCAAAATTGCAAGAACACCTTCTCAATTTCGGTTATACTAGAAAAGAAGGAAGTGAAGAGCATCCAATGCATCACTTCTTTCTTTAATCAAACATAAAGAAGCCATTAAATAAGACTCTTCTCATTTGTTTTAAGATGGCTATGTGAAAAGACCAATAACCTAAAATGACATATCAATTTTCGGTTTTTGTGATGAAAGAAGGAAGATGATCCATCAAATGCACTTCTTTCTTCTTTAATCAAATGAATGCTAAAAGGTTACATTACATGCCATCATTAAACAACAACCATTAAACCATTTAATGGTAAGATCATTACTCCATTGAATGATGATAAAGCATGATAAAAACCATCTTAATTTAGCAATTCAATGCTAAATGTGTAGGTGCACATTCAGCCATTAAAAATCAAAATTCCCTTTCATCTCTTTAAGAATTTTGTTTTAATTTTATTAATCTAATTAATCAAATTATACCAAAGTCTAGCCCATTTCTAAATGTTCATTTTAGGCTTCTAATTAACCATTAATTACTGTAAGCCCAACTATTGGCCCTAAATTTTTTTATTTATTAAGCATGATTTAAATAGATTTTGTGGTCATGCTAGATAAATCATTTTATTTGGAGTTAATTATTATGAAAATGATAGTAGGACTTTATTATATGGTTTAGTTAAATTAAATTATTAAGAATGTATTGATGAAGGGCATTTTTGGAAGATTACTTAAGGATAAAGATCATAAGCATTAAAGGAAGGGGTAAAATGGACATTTTATACTCATTAAGGGCATAATTGGAA
>JANSVA010033182.1:0-14122 GCA_025504915.1 Erythroxylum reticulatum | reverse complement strand
ATAAAAATAAAAATGATTTATTTTTAAGTTTTATTTAATTTACAATTATTATTAGTAATAAATATTTATTCTTATTTTAAAAACTTTGAAAAAAAAGGGGGGAAGGAGAGGTAGGAGGGAGCGAGGGAAATTTTGAAAATTTTACAAAAAAGTCCCCCAATTTTTTTAAATTTTCGGTACCGGTCGGTATTTGACCGGTATTTTGAATACCGACCGGTATAGCCGAAATTGGCCGGTACCGACCGGTATTTTTCACCGGTACCACCTACACCCGTACTGGTACCGGTTTTCGGCCGGTACGGTACGAAATCCTAAACAATGATTCCGATCAATTTTAAAGAAAATATGTTTGAATTTAAGTGCAATCAATTTAAATTTATTTGAAACTCATTTATAGGATTGGGTTGAGGCTTGCAGCTCTACTCCATTTTTTTTAATATTCCTATTCATATTTAGTTTGACCATAAGTTCATTCTATAAAGGCATTAGATTATTAGTCATGACCAATTTATAGTGATAGATTAAGCAAACACATTTTTTTTGACAAAGTTTATAATTGAAACTTAGTGATTAATGCCTTAAAATGTTTAGGATATTCACTTTAACTCTTATTTTATTTTAGGTACATTTTCAAAGTGAAGGTGCTAAAGTGACTCGAAAGTATACTTATTAAGTCATCTTCTCAATGTTCATATTCTATTATCTTCTTGGAGTAAAAAGAAAAAAAGAAAAAAAGAAAATAGACAAAATAGAGCATAAAAATGGAGGTATGTAAATTAAATAAATTACACTACCGAAAGAATTAAGCTAGCTGTCCCATTTTAAGACTTTTGTCCATTTATCAGATGATTTTAACATAGGTTTTAATATAAGTGATCTGTGTGACGGCAAAGGGGAGGAGAGGGGGATGACACAACACCTTTCCCATTTTCCTTAAAAAACCTAGCTTTTAAAGATACAAAAGAAGGAGGTGTGACGGAGAGGGTGTGTGAGTGTTGGAGAATAAAATGTGTGAGTCGGATGGTGAATAAGGAGGAGGGTTGAAGCAAAAATCAAAGAAGTGGCGACTGGATAAGGAAAAAGGAGAGTAGCTGCATCATTTGTCCTCTTCGATTTTTAGGCCACCTGTCCCATTCCTTTCAAGCTAACTTTTATCATAAAATCATCTTGGTGGACGACTGGAGAAAGAGAGGAGAGGCTAGGCAGAACCGACAACTCTCGTTCCTCTTCATCTTTGGTCAGTTGTCAAACTATAAAATGGGCATTCTTGGAGATTAATGGAGTTTGCGTGCGGAAAAATGACGAGACCTGAGTCTTCTTCAATTATAGTCGATTTTTAACAATGATGGAGAGATTCTTGAGTGATTCTTGGAGTTTGACGGAGATAGAGGGCTAACCCGCCCGATGCCAGTTTGGAGGTGCAATTAATGCCGAAGAGCACATTTAAATATATGTCATTGTGTATCGGTTTCTTTCCCTCTTTTGGACTATTTACGTTATCTTAATATTAATGATTGAGTATTGTGTAATAATGCTTTTGATGATCTATTGAGTCGTTTTTCATGAAAACCTATTGCTAGAATTTGAATACGATACATAATGGTCGTGTTTGAAGTTGTATGTGGCAACTAATGATATTAAATTGTTAGGAATAATGTAATATAAATTAAATAATCCGAACTTCTGTGATTATTGCTTAGATTAGTCTATTTTTCTCAATCGTATTACGATTGTCAGATTAAACTTAGAAAGTTATTTCTAAGTATTCGATAGTTAGGGTTAATTAATGAGCTCTTCTTAATTAACTACAACCTAAGGAAAATCGGAATTAACAGAGCTTGTTGTTAATTAACGATCAATAGCCTAAAGTGATAACATTGAAGATGATAATTCAATGTTATCACTTTGCTACTATTTAATTTGAGTTGTTTCTATAGATTCAATTTTACTTTGTAATCTCATTTCCATCAAACCAAAACTCCCTTGTTTTACTTATATAGATAATTTAGGAAAGTAATTGAATTTAATATCTGTAGGATTGATCTAGATTTTCCACTGTTATAATTGTAGGTTTAGTTATTTTGTGTAGTGTTACGACGCACTACACCACTTATACTGATAGAGTTCACAAATGTAAACTAAAATATTGTCAAAGAAGACGAGTATAAACTTTCAAAGGAAAGGTCTAAAAATTTTGTTCATTAGTCCTTGGAACGTGAAAGGTGCATTTGTTAGTCCGAACAATATCACAAGAATCTTATAGTGTCGTTCATGAGTCCTAAGGCATGTTTCTTTGTCCTCTTCTCGCATTTGTATCCGGTGGTAACTAGGCTTAAGATCCAGTTTGGAATACCAACCCAACCCATGAAGCTCATCGAGTAGCTTTTCTATTATTATAATCAAAAGTTTGTCCTTTATCATATATTTGTTTAGCTTTCGATAGTCAATTCATGTTCTCCATGAGTTATCTTTTTCTCGCACCAGCACTATAGGAAAGGCATATAGGCTAAGACTATAACACCCCCTTTACGGAACATACAACCATCCATATACATAGCAACCAAATTCCTGTGCATGTATTTAAGGTATATAATTATATTCAATGTTATACATATATATATTACAAAACTTCCCAATGCTTAACATTATCATTTAATAGTAGTAATACATCTTTACATTTACATGGTAATCCAAAAGAAAACATAAAATTTCCTTTCTTCATTACATGTACAATCATCTTTAACTAAAAACACATTCCAAAAGTAAATTTTCTCCTATTTGTTAGCCTTGGTCCCTACAGATGTTTCCTATACTTCACTCTTATGACTTGGACTTACACAGATTAACACCCGTGCTAAGCTTGAAAACTTATTGGGGAAACTCTTAATTTGGATGACCACTCACAATAGTCATCCGCCAAATTCATGAACACCATAAAAATATAAATAGTGATGGCATACTTAATCAAATACATCATGCAAACATGCTTCAATATGTTGTTCATATACCATACATTTACCTTTAAAAGTCAAACATTGATATTCAGCACTCAATGATACAAATTATCAATACAAATGCAAATAATCATCAATACTGATTATTTATGTTGTCATGCAGTATTTCTTCCTTATCTCAATTTACTTTACTTTTTGTGCTAGGCCTGTATTCTCGTGGATGTGGATAACTAGAGTTGTAGATATCCGAAGGTATCAGATTGTGGATACCCAAAAGTATCAAATTGTGGATACATGAAGGCATCAAACTGTGGATACCCAGAGGCATGAAACTCTGGAGACATTATAGTCTAGAAATAAAGACAAAATTAATGTTAAAATGTAGCAGCTGCACTGTAACCCTATAGGTATGCCTATATATCCATCACCAAGACAATAGAGTAGGCACTGTAATCATTACTTTAACCATTTTCCAATTTCATAATTCATTACTTTAGCCATTTTCCAATTTCATAATTCATCGTATGATATTCACTTGAAGTCATAAAATTTGTATCTATGTTCATACATGCAAGTCATAACTTACTACCATTAGAAGGGTGTCAAAATCACACTTGTATAATCATACTATACACATATGAGAAATAATTATGCAAACAAGGAGTGGTGTGTGTGGTGTGCATGGTCTAGGATGTGAAGAGAGGTTAGGTGCACGAGGTTTGGGGAAAAAAGGAGTGGCGTGTGTGGTTTTAGGAAAATAGGAGAAAAATGCAAACGTGAAGAGTAGAGACGGACGATGGTGTTCTACAGAAAAAAAGGGATCTGATTTCGTTCTTCGTCCTCATCTCTCCCACAAAAATCCAAAACCATTATTCGCACCTTCTATGGTTGACCGTCGGAGCTCACCTTCTACAGCGCCTCCTATGATTTTTCATGGCTAGTTCATTCTAATCCTCTGGTTCAATGGCAATGGCAGGAGCATGGGTTTTCATAGGGGAGTTTAAGCTGCATTTATCTTCTACCCATTTGATTATTTAGTGATTCCTAGGTCTTAGGATAACTACTTAATTATTTGGAGTTATATATGGATTATATCTCTGAATTGGAAGATTCTTGTGGTTGTGTTATTGTTTAGTAACTGATATTGTGTTGATTTCGGTTCAATTTTATTACTTTGCTTTGGGTCAAGACTTTGTATTAAGATTTTATTGAATATTTGGTAATTATTCACGGTGGCTTGAATGATTAGATTATTGTATCAATTACTGGTATTAATTCTGTTTTCTTAATTGTTGAGTAAAAATTGAGCATTGGATTTTAGTATCCTTGGTTCTATTTTACTATTCTGATGGTAGTTAGTAGATTGGGATTTTAGAAAATATTTTTTTGTAACAATTTGAGGTGGCTCAGTTGTTGAGTTAAAAGCTTAATTTTAACTCTTGATTCATTTGTTTTAACTCCAATATCTGTTTGAGTGATGATTGCCTGCATTATTGGACTGGAAGTTTGCATTTATCATTGTTAATTACTTGTGTTTTTCTTCTTTTTACATTCACTTACTACCATTTCATATCACTCATTTTAGATCTAAAATATCAAAAACAAGTCCTTTACGTTTATTCTAATTCATTGCAATTTTAGTGGTAATTGATCAAATCACACCCCCATTCTATAGTTTAGGCTACATTGCATTTTGTTACTTAGGAAATTAATTTCATTTTTGTTGGTTCCTCAGAGAGAATGACTTGAGGTTGCACTATGTGCAATCTTTGGTTAAATTTTGAAGTAACCCTAAGGCGATATTGGATTTAAGATTATTTTAGTTCTGTTTACAAATTTCTTCTCCAATAAGTTTTGCTTAGTGGCTCCAATCATTTTTTGCACGAAATGGTGGAACATATTCTTAAGTTCCTCGAGTTTCTTTCACATGCCTCTCTATCATATTTTGGTTTTATACTAACCGATTTTTGTTCCTTGCTTGTTCTTTAGTAAGGTTAGATTCTCTTCAATGCTTTACAACTCAACAACTCATGTCCCTTCTACCATAATTAGTTAGAGGTGCAATCGCCCTAATACTAGATTGATAATTACAAAAGATGAAGTTGATGTCTATGACAAGAGTTAGTTATGACAAAATGTTAGAAAAAAGATACAGGGTAGGGGCCAGAGGAAATTAAGGATAATTTATTCTTGGTTGTAGTTAGTTGGTTCTTACATAATATAGACCCCTAAGGCCTTACATAAATCTACGTGTGTAGCTACCACAACTGGTGACTACGTCGTATAAAGGAATTAAAAAACTACGATAAATGGTTTTGTTTCGCTCCTCACATAACATTATATAAAAAAAATTCAAAACGAAAATTTTGTTTTTCTCTACATTTTAAAACTACCAAAGTTGTATCACACACCCATGGATGATACGATGTTATTTTGATATGATAATTGGAATTATCTCTTTTGATTTGGATATATTTTGGAGCTTAAATAGGAAAATTGATGTTTGTTTTGTTTTAAGAGATGAAAAGTAAAGATTACATCATAATGGAGCATTATTGGTGAAAATCACGATTTTTGGAAAAAGTGGATAGATTACTATAATAGATAAGTCGAGATCACGCATAATATCATATTCAATTAAAAAGTTGGATTTAAATTAGAAAAATTCTTTCCATCCTTATTATTTAGGGATTTGGATTTGTTTTTGGACATAAATATTTGTAAGATAGAAGTAGACTAGGTTTACTTTAGGAAAGTAAGAAGAGAGATATCTTTCACCTCTCCATCATCCTCTTTTTTTTCGTCTTAGTTTTCTCTCAATCTTTCATCTTTTTTCTATCTTTGGTGTTGAAACTTAAGCCATGTATGGCTAAGCTCAAAAATTAGAATTGTGGTTATTTTATGAATCGAGAGGTTGCAAGTTTTATAATTCAATTAGTGTTTACAATTTAGGGAATGATTATAACTCGAGAGAGAGTAATCAACCCTATGATCGTCTAGAATTGACATCCCATAAACACATAAAAGGCTAGATTAGTATTAATGATAGGTAAAATCACCTCTCCCATAACTTTATTAATTCTCTTTATAGATTTCAATTATTGCATTATTTAATTATTGCTAGTTTGTTTAATTTAGTTTACTTTCCAGTTTAATATTCAAAATTGAGTCTTAAACAAAGTACAACCTAAATCAAGTGGTACCTAAGCACAATCTCTATGGGATAATATTTGCTTTTTACTACAAGTAATGACTCGTATACTTGTAGTTTTTAGCATAAAACAAATAATTTGTTTTGCAATCAACAAGTTTCTGGCTATCTCTTAAAGTATGCTTATATAATGATGAGTCTTCCACAAGTATCATTTAAAGTATTGCTAAATAGGAAAATAATTAAGAATTTCAGATTGTGCACTAATATGGGTGTTGGCATTCACCGATCCTAGACGCTGCACTTAGACTATTCTTTCATCGTTATTTTCTGTTCTTCTTCTGTTGTTAACTGCAATAGATGTGATATTTTATGTTTTGCTTAGTCTCTTTTATTTTACTTACTTCGATTATTTCAATGTTTTTCTTTTATGATATTAACTAAAATTTTTGTCTTTTTTTTTATGAATAAATCTTGATTCTCCATTGATCGGGTTGTTGAAGCCCTCAAATTTAATTTTGATTCTCTAGCTTCTTATAATAGCCACAAAACCAGGTCAAATCCCAAGAGAACTAAATATCAGTTTCTTATGTTCAATTAATAAAATAAATTGGAGGTTTTAGACTAATTAACTAAAATTAACAAGAAATCAAAATAAACCAACTAAATATAAAAGAGAGAAATTTAAAAGTACTTAACTCTGATCAAAGGAAATATCTCATTTATTGTTACATTGATCATTGATCTAAAAAGAATATTTTTATAATTTAAGAAGTTAGTCTGAAACATATTAGGATAGTCATAATAAGTCTCAAATTTTTTCTAAATTAATTGGTTCAAAATCATCATCGAAACCAAAACTTACCATCAATTTACTGGGTATGATAGCATGTCATATCAATTAAATGATAACAATAAGCTTAGTGAAAAAGACTAAACCCTAAATTAAATAATTGAGATAACTGAAACTATTCAACTTATTTTTCTTATTTCTCAGAAGTTAAATATAAAAATTCATAAGTAACATATTTGCTACTTGTATCAATCTTTTATGATAATTACATATTATTGAATTCATGGATAGCTATGGAATAATCAACATTAAATTAATGTTTATATCTATCAATATTAATTTTTTATGAAATATAAGAACACAAAACAAGAAATATTTTAATTAAAACATAAATATAATTTTAGAACAAAAACCTTACAAGGTTACAGTTAAATATTGACTATATTGATTAAGTGGTCAATTAGATTGCCTAACTGTTATTAATCCAATCTAATCATTTTTATCCGGCTCACTCTCTCAATTTGTTACCGAAACATGCAATTATATTAATCAATCACAACACCTAAAATAATAAACACAAAAATGACTAAATCAACATTAACTCAGAGTAAAATCCCGATGGAGACTTTAGAACATTATCAACAACCTGAAATCCTTTTCCATACAATTCATCTCAACTTTACACATTTAAATGAAAAAGGAAATGAAGAGAAATGGAACTTAGATTGGACAAATCAAGAAGGCAGTAGCATCGGAATACCCCCTGATCTGGGGAGCAACGGCGTTGGGATCCATTTCTTCCTCCTCCTTCTTCCTCTTATTCTTCTCTCTCTCTCTCTTCTTTTTCTTTCCCTTTAGGGGTTCTAAGAGTGGCTAAATGTAAAGCTCATTCTTTATGTTCTTGTTGTTCTATTTGTGTTCTTTTGTGTTTAGGGTTGAACTAGGGATTTTCCAAGGTTTGAAAGGTCAAAAAATCCTTCGAAACGCAAAGTTTAGAAGTAGTTGCTCATCTGCCCAAGCAGGCCACGATCATGACCTATGTCAGGCCTTTATGTCACGATTATGGCATATTCCCCATTATCGTGGCCTTATGTTTTGGTTCGAGTCTCCTCCGAAATTCTTCCGAATGCTATGAAACACTATCAAATTCATCACAACACCTCATATATATATAATTAAAGCTCAAAAACATGTTCTCACCTAAAGAACACTTAAAACATAAATGTTTATGAACTAACACAATTCTTAAGCTAAACACACACTACACAATCAACTTAACTACTAAACACATATCAAATTATCTATAAAAATTCAATGCAATCTACGCCTATCACTAGACATCTCCAATTACATAACAACAATGTGGTCGTCAACTTTGCATAACGTTGATGTTGTAAATTAAATTTCAAGCTAGTAACAGCAGACCATTCTGCTAGGCTAATAAACACACAAAAATAACTTATTATAAATCATCTGGGAAAGTTTGAATAATTCTATTACCCATCTAATATGTTATCACAATCTTAACATGCAGAGCTAGTGTGACCACAAAGTTTGAACAATCTGGGGTTAAATATTGATAATGGAGAATGATCATGATATCCTAAAACATCACGAAAAGGTTTATGCATATGATGATGGAAATTTGGTATTAACAGCCCATGTACAGAAAAAAAAACTTTTGTAACATTCCCAAGGTAGAAGAAAGCCTTTACTCTTTATTGAGTTGATGTCATACATCGTAGGCAACACCAAAAGCGAACGCTAGTATTTAAGATAGGTTCCTGGATTCAATTGACATCTCTACTCCACTATAATATCTTCATAGGTTACAGGCAAGATACAAAATGAAATTAAAATCTACATAAAATAAAAGTGTATTGTAAGTAGATGATAGTTAAAGGATGACTGGAATGTATTGTTATTTAGTTATTTCTAGAAACAGAAGTTATCTAAAAGCAAGAATCATGTTAAGTATAAGTTTCTCTTAATAAAGAAATCTGTAGAAGGTTGCAACATATTCCAGCTTATCATATTAGGCTCTAAGGAAGCATTGTTGGTTGAAAAATGACTGCCTTCTTCACAGTAGTATGCTTTTGCTAATATGTCATGACAAGATAGCTCAATTGAAGATATGATTTGTTGTTTATGAATACAATTTCATAATTACCTACTCAATGTCTTATGTACAATTCTAATGGAAAGGGAGCTGTAGACTACAAAGATAGACCAATTATCCCAAACAAGTTGATAAGCCTCCCATCCTTAAAACATACATCAGGAAAAGGAAGGCATAAAAGTAGGATTGGGATATTCATTATATGTTTGTTTTGTAGGGGTAATCTTGGGATTTCCTTATACTCATTAGAGATAGTTTAAATAGCAATAATATGGATTTTATAACCATCTTTTGGAACTGTTATAATTTTTGTCTAAAGAGAGGGGCCCTCTCGAAAGGTCCCAACTGAATTCTTTGTTTCCTTTTCTATTTAATGGAAGATATGACTAATTCATTACATATTCTCTAATTCATTATCTGTTTAGTGTTGTTTTGTACAATCAAAGGAATTAGGTTGTATCAACTTGGTATCAAAGAATTGATCCATGGTGTCGAAAAACGTTGAAGTAAAGTTTGAAGTCATTGATAAGCATATAAAAGAGATGAAGGGAGAGATGAATTGAATAGGGTGAAACATTGATGGTATTACTTAGAGTCTGGCGCAAGTTATACAATTTATTGAGCAGTTTGAGTGAGCCAAGGAAAAGGGAAAAGAGGTGAGTTAGGAGAGCACTCAGGAATAGGTGGGGGACTCATCTGGGAAGCACCACAAACTTTTTTCCAATGACCAACCATGAGTTAGAATGGACGAATGGGGGAACCATTGAGTGGGGGAGAGGTAAGTGGAGGCAAGGATGTGTGGAGAAGGGGCCAGCAGTTGGAGTTGTCAGTGTTTAAAAGGATGGTTATTTAAGGTGGAACGGTATTTTAAAGTACATCGAATGACGGATGGCGAGAGATTGATGGTAACGTCGATCAGTTTTGATGAGGAGGCACTTGTATGGTTAGGTGGAATGATGTAAGAACCTTTTTCTAGAGTTGGGTGGAATTGACGTAGAGTATTCTGCAACATTTTGGGAATGGGCAAGAAAGAGATGAGTATGAGAGGTTTTTGGGCATAAAACAGGAGAGTTTTGTAACGGAATACAAGCGGGAGTTTTCGGCTCGATCATTCATGTTGGTTAAGCTATCAAAGGTGATGGTGAGAACATTTCTTAAAGGGATGAAACTAGAGATAAAGGTCGAGCTGAAGGTGGTAAATCCCATTAGGCTGAAGACTATGATGGATCTGGCCCAAAGAGTGGAGGAAAAAAATTAGGCTATCAACAGACTTGGAAGTTCATTCTATACTGGATCAACTAAGGGCTAATTTGCCAATGAATTCAAGACACTGGGGTTGTATTCAAGAAGCCATTAGACATCTAACACCGAGGTTGTATTCTAGAAGCCATTAGACATCCAAAGGTTGGGGGTCAATAGGTCAATTTAAGGGATGGTTTCGAGAAATCTGAACCTGAATACATTCTAAGCTAAGGAATAGACCCATTCAGTGTCGCAAGCCTTAGGCAGTTGCTACGACTTACCGATGTCAAGATCCAGGCACTTTGAGCTAAGGGCTTATGCTTCACATGCAATGAGAAATTTGGTTCAGGGTACAAATGGAAAAAAGAATTGTAGATTATGGTGGTCAACGAGGGAGAAATAGAGTTGGCTAACATCAATGATGATGATGAATAGGAAGCTTGCTTAAGTCCGCCAACGTCTGAGGAGAAGGAGATGATTCTGGTGGAAACAATGGAAGTTTCTTTAAATACTGTGATGGGATTGTCGATGTTAGGAATGATGAAAATGAGAGCTGAAATGGGAAACAGAGAAGTGATTATAATGGTTGACTGTGGCATAACTCATAACTTCATTTTAGAGGAATTGGTGGCAGCCCTTAAACTTGCAGTGAATTCAAATTGTAGCTATGGGGTAGTTATGGGAAATGGACTCTTAGTAAAGGGAAAGGGAATATGTAGAAATGTGAGGGTGTTAGTATAAAGATTGGAAATAATTACTGATTTTTTGCCTCTTCATTGGGCAGTACCAATCTCATTCTAGGAATGCAATGGTTGAATACAGTCAAAAAAATGGAGGTATATTGGCTGAAACTTTTGATGGTATTCAATGTTGGTGGTGTGGCGGTGAAGTGGAGAGGGGACATGAGCTTATGCAAAGCCAAATTTCTTTGCAAACAATGATGAAGGAAACTAATAGGGAAAGATATGGCATCTTAATAGAGTGTACCCAGATACAGACTGAAGAAGTGAGTGAGGAATTAGCCAACAAGGAAGGAACATGGTTTAGGCAACTGAAGAAGAAATTTCCCGAAGTCTTTTTAGAGAAATTAGATCTTCCACCTAAGAGAGCAATTGATCATGCTATTAGATTGAAACCCGGGACTAAAACAATCAATATAAGGCCTTATCGATACCCACAATTTCAGAAGGAGGAGATTGAGAAATTAGTACAAGAAATGTGCACGATAGTAATTATCCAACCCTCCACGAGTCCTTTCTTTAGTCCAGTGTTACTTGTGAAGAAGAAAAATGGAAGTTAGACGTTATAGGTTTTGTATAGATTACCGAGCTTTGAACAAGACCACGATTCCAAAAAAAAATTCCAATTCTAGTTATAGAAGAGCTATTTGATGAGTTAAAGGGGGCATCTATTTTCTCTAAATTGGATTTGAAATTCAGGTACCATCAAATCTGAGTTCGACTTAGGGATGTTCCTAAAATAGCTTTTAGGAATATGAAGGGCATTATAAATTTCTAGTTATGCCATTTGGTTTGACAAACACCCTAGCTACTTTTCAATCGTTGATGAATGAGATATTTCGGCCTTATCTTCTAAAATTTGTTCTTGTATTTTTTGATGATATACTAGTTTACATTAGTGATGTAGATATTCATGAGAGACATCTAAACTTGGTTCTAACCTTGTTTAAGGAGAATCAACTAAACTTGAATGTAAAAAGGTGCACCTTTAGTTACAGGAGTGAGTTTTGACTAAGGGAAAATTCAAGTGATGTTAGATTGGCCTTCACCTACAAGTTTGAAGGAGCTGAAAGGTTTTCTGGGGCTCACGATCTATTACTAGAAATTTGTACTAGGCTATGGGACTCTTGTGTGGCCTCTCAACCAACAGCTCGAGAAAGATTCGTCTGACTGGAATGATGCAATAGAGAAGGTATTCCATACACTTAAGCATATTATGACAATAGTTCTAGTGCTAACCCTTCCGGATTTCACACAAACCTTCACCATCGAAACCGATGCCTCTTCAATCAGTGTGGGAGCTGCTAGACCCCAACTTTGAAGCCCAGCATTCTGAATCAAACAAGGAAGCAGTACTTGCCCTTTTTCCATACTAAACTTGTATCAGGACATCAAGCATAACTTTCACTAGAGACCTCAGATTAAGGTTTTCTTTATATGAATAGAAAGAGTACTTCAAGATCTACAACTCTCATGAAGATCTCAAAGACCAATTCTATCATATAGAGGATCAAATTTGAACTAAAACATGTTCTGCCTAAAATGAGACGATGCTGACGTCATGAGACGATTCGCTGACGTCATACTAAGACTAATCGGAAAAATGGGTATAACTTTCTGTTAAAAATTTAGATTGAGGTGTTATTTATATGAATAGAAATAGGAATTCAATATATAAAACTCTTATGAAGACATAAAAGACCAATTCTATCATCTGGAGGATCAAATTTGGACTAGAAAATGTTATGTCCAAAATGAGACGATGCTGACGTCATGAGACGATTCGCTGACGTCATACTAAGACTAATCGAAAAAATGGGTATAACTTTCTATAAAGAATTGAGATTGAGGTTTTATTTATATAAATAGAAAGAGGAATTCAATATCTACAACTCTCATGAAGACCTCAAAGACCAATTCTATCATATAAAGGATCAAATTTGGACTAGAAAATGTTCTGCCCAAAATGAGACGATTCGCTGACGTCATACTAAGACTAATCGGAAAAATGGGTATAACTTTCTGTAAAGAATTCAGATTGAGGTGTTATTTATATGAATAGAAATATGACTTCAATATATACAACTCTCATGAATAACTCAAAGAACAATTCTATCATATAAAGGATCAAATTTGGACTAGAATATGTTCTACCCAAAATGAGACGATGCTGACGTCATGAGACGATTCGCTGATGTCATACTAAGATTAATCGGAAAAATGGGTATAACTTTCTGTTAAAAATTTAGATTGAGGTGTTATTTATATGAATAGAAATAGGAATTCAATATATAAAACTCTTATGAAGACATAAAAGACCAATTCTATCATCTAGAGGATCAAATTTGGACTAGAAGATGTTCTGCCCAAAATGAGACGATGCTGAAGTCATGAGACGATTCGCTGACGTCATACTAAGGCTAATCGGAAAAATGGGTATAACTTTCTGTAAAGAATTCAGATTGAGGAGTTTTTTATATGAATAGAAAGAGGACTTCAATATCTACAACTCTCATGAAGACCTCAAAGACCAATTCTATCATCTAGAGGATCAAATTTGGACTAGAAGATGTTCTGCTCAAAATGAGACAATCAAACTGAGACGCAAAAAGTCAAACTAAGATGATGAACAGTAACTGAGACGATAGGATGAACAGTAACTAAGACGGTCAAACTAAGACGATGAACAGTAATTGAGACAGTCAAACTGAGACGCAAAAAGTCAAACTAAGATGATGAAACCTCATAACTTGTAATGCTCCTATCTTTCGACTCCGATATCTAAAATTCACAACCTTTATATCGTTGGAAAGATGGAAAGACCCTCTACAACTTTCAAGAATAATATTTTTACCATTTCTATCTATATCCTTCCCTATTTTTCCCTAAAGTTAGTACACAATTCTATCCTTATAGAAAACTTGAAATCTTCAATTTACCCTACGAAATAATGATCACATCCACACAGAACTTCTTCACTACTCATTTCATTTCCAAAGCAAAAATGAAGCTCACACTTAGCCTCCATTCATAGCCTTAATTATGAAACAAGTCTTAACCCAAGTTACAAAATACATTTGATGCTCAATGTTCAAAATGCACATAAAGCTATTTGACAGTCTA
>JANSVA010033153.1:0-14124 GCA_025504915.1 Erythroxylum reticulatum | reverse complement strand
ACTTTTAGCTAGTACATGATCATACCCTCTATTTTCACAACTCAAATCTTTCAGCTCAGATATCCAAAAATTACAAACTCTATACCAAATTAAATCTAAGAGAATAAGCTACAATTTTGGTAAAGACACCTTAGTCTAATTTGGCCTATATCAATACAGTTTATTAAAAAACTACAGGATATGATTTCTGTCCTTGGTAGTGCTACAGCCTAAGTCAAGACTCAATTTCATGCCAAATTTTGAAACTCTTAGAAACAGAATTAAAATTCAACTTCTTCAATAAAGTTGTAGAAATATGTCTATAGTTTAAGCTTAATTAATAACCAACTCATTTGAAGATCTACAGTTCAAGTTATAATTGAAATACCAAAGCAAGTTTAGTGAAAACACTTCATTTCTTCCAGCTTTTCCATAAAACAAACTTTAGGGTCAATGTTACACGGTCATTTTGACAATGAAAATGAAGGATTTAGGCCAAACATTCTCTACACATTTGTTCCTTTATGTCTTAAGTTTCTATTAACACCAATTTTATGCAATTTGGTTCAGCTTTCTGGAAATAATCCCCAAATGACTACAAACTGTTTACAAACAGTGACAAATTCCAGATACTCAACTTCAAGCTAACTTTTCACAAAATTAGTGACAAAAATAAAATTCTACGCCTTCATGAATGTTGTAGATATAAGTTTCTAGTTTAATACTATTTTAAATTCATCCAATTTGGATACCTACAGAGAAAGATATGGCTAAAATACCAAAACCTATCCAATAGAACTACTCATCCGAACCAGTTTCCAGCATCAATCATAGAATTACAAAACCTATTTATTAATGAAATAACTTACAAAGATGATGATCCAAGCTTCAGCAAAGGTCCAGCAGTTGAGAGGGGAAGAAGGAGAATGAAATTTCGTTTAAAAGAAGCCAAAGTGAGGGAGTAGGCTGCTGAATGAGCTAGAGTGCTTCAGCTATTGCTTTGCTAGGTGTCCTTAATTTATCAAACCACATGTCTTAATGCATGTAATGCCATTCCTAGGTGTCTCTCTTTAAGGCTTGACACATATCATTCTTACATGTAGCCCATTTGTCATCAATGTAAGGCTACCACTTGTTGCTTAGTAATTTGTCCAAATGTCACACATTCATTGATCCATTTGTCACTCCATAAGTTGTCTCTTAATTTCTTTATTTTTCTTAATCTAAATTACCTCAAATTTTCAATAATTTTCTAAAACATCCTAAATGTCTCCAAAAATGCAGAATTAATAATAATACATACCAATTTAATAATCAAAGACAATCAATCTATAATTCACCAAAATTTTGAAATACCCGAAATATTATCAAAATTGCCCAATTACATTTTATTCGCGTTAACAACTCAATTATACCCAAAATATCATAAATGAATGCACAAATATTAGTATGAGTCCAAAAATATATATGCACAAATAAGCAAAAACTCAATTATGCCAAGCATTTCTTGCATTAAAATTTTTTAATATTCTAACTCCTAATGTATGCACAGCTTAAGCAAGAGTGTCTCAAATGGGCCTTTGGACAATGCTTTCGTAAAGATGTCAGCCAGTTGTGAGTGAAAAGAGACTGGGAACAGGTGGACGATCCCTTCTTGTACCTTGGTACGTATGAGATGACAAGTCGATCTCTATTTGCTTGGTGCGTTCGTGAAAAATGGAATTTTTGGCAATATGAATAGCTGATTTGTTGTCACAATAAAGATAAGCTGCACCTTTATGTGTAAAGTCGAAGTCTTGGAGTAGATAGACTAACCATTGAAGCTCGCAAGTTGTAGCAGCTAAGGCCCGGTAATCTGCTTCTGAAGAGCTGCGAGAAATGGTTGCTTGTTTCTTTGATTTCTAAGAGATCAAGGCAGAACCAATGAACACGCAAAAGCCAGTGACTGATTTGCGTGAGTCCGGACGCGTTGCCCAGTCGGAGTCTGAGAAAGTGCGAAGGTGTGCTAAGGAGTTCGTTGGGAATAAAAGGCCTTGACCAGGTGCCTTTTTGAGGTACCTTAGCACACGGTTGATGGCTTGTAGATGCTCGATGGTTAGTCTGTCAAGAAACTGGGATAACTGTTGGACAGGAAAGCTGATATTCGGTCTTGTAATGGTAAGGTAAAGCAACTTTCTGATGATGCTCTAATATCTACCGATGTCTATGTATGGTTCACCGGAGGCTGTCAAGCGCATGTTTGGAGCCATAGGTGTTGAGGCTGGTTTGCAGTGGAGAAAACCAGAGTCCTCCAGGAGATCCAATGTGTATCTTCGTTGTGACAAATTAATGCCAATGGAGGATCATGCCAGCTCCAGTCCGAGGAAAAACTTTGCTGGTCCAAGGTCCTTAATCTGAAAGGTATCCTTTAGAAACTTTTTCGTTGTTTCAATTAGTGAAAGGTCGGTGCTTGCTAGAAGAACATTGTCTACATAAATTAGTAAAACGATAAATTCACAACCTTGTCTTTTTGTGAACATGGCAGGATCGGAGACGGACTGAGAGAATTGGTCAGAAATCAGTGCGGAGGTCAGTTTGGCATGCCATTGACGATTGGCTTGCTTGAGTCCATACAAACTTTTTTAAAGTTTGCAGACCATCTTGGGATCAGGCAGGGAAAGACCAGGTGGAGGCATCATGTAAACCTCTTCATGGAGGTCTCCGTGGAGGAAGTCATTGTTGATGTCCAGCTGGTGGAGATGCCAAATTTGGGATGCTGTTAGGGCAAGTAGAACCAGAATTGTGGTGTGTTTTACAACTGGGGAGAAGGTTTCTGTGTAGTCTAACCCTGCTTGTTGTGTAAAGCCTTATGCAACCAGTCTGCTCTTGCAGCGATGAAGGCAGCCATCTTGATTATATTTAAGTTTATATACCCACTTGCAATCGATGGTGGTCTTGCCTGGTGGTAAGTAGGTAAGGTCCAACGTTTGATTTGTTTCCAAAGCTTGTAATTCTTCCTTTATTGCGTTCTTCCATTCGATGTGTTTTATTGCTTCTGTGTAAGTGGAAGGGACTTTATAAGTGTTAATGGTCATAGAGAGGGATTTGTACTGAGGGGATAGGTGTTGGTAAGATAAGACAGACGAAACTGTTTGTGGTGAGGTATAAGGTAAAGTGGGGCAGTCATAATCCTTTAGATGAGAAGGTGGTTTTGAGTGTCTAGTAGAACGACGTGGTTCAGTCGTGGGCAAAGGTAGGTCTGGCAGGGATTTATTTGTATCAGATGTGGTTTGTAAGTGGTCATAGCAGGGAGAGTTTGAAAGAATAGGTAAGATCGGACTAGGGACTGAAGGGTTGACAGAGGGTAGATGTTGGAAGGGAAAAGTGTCTTCATAGAATAACACATCTCTAGATAAGAAGAACTGTCTTGTCTCCAAGTCCAATAATTTGTACCCTTTGGTTCCTGTTGAAAAACCCAGAAAAACACATTTTCTTGCTCTGGTGTCTAGTTTGCGTCTATTCGCTCCCTTTGTTGAGGCAAAACAAAGGCAACCGAACACCTTTAGGTGAGCAAGATTAGGACTAGTACCAAACAGAATTGAATAAGGTGATTTGTGTGACAAGAGTGGTGAATGAATCCGATTGATGAGAAAAACTGCATGTAGAACACACTATGACCAATATTTAGTAGGAAGATTTGTTTGCATTTTCAGAGCTCTTGCCACACATAAGATATGTTGATGCTTCCTTTCAGCCCTCCCATTTTGCTGGGGGTCTCTATGCATGTAGTTTCATGTAGAATTCCATTTGTGAAGAAGAAATCATTCATCGAAAATTCAGCCTCTTGGTCACTTCTGATGCATTTGATTTTTTTTACAAATTGTCTTTCCACATAAGCAAAAAAATTTCTTATTAAATCCCTAGTTTCGAATTTGTGCTTCATTAAATATACCCATGTCATACGGCTATGGTCATCTACTATGGTTAAGAAAAATCTGTGTCCATGAACAGATGCAGTATGGTGAGGTCCCCATATGTCAACATGAATGATATCAAAGCAAGCAGAAGCTATAGAAGTGCTCAATCTGAAAGGTAAACATTTTTGTTTTGAAAAATGACATATATCACATTGTGTAACATGCTGGAAAGGAATAGATGAATCTATAGAAGACAATAATTTCAATCTGGAGTTGGACAAATGTCCTAGTCGATGATGCGAAATGTGGCTTGATTGAGAGAAGGCTGTGTTGGCTTGATGTGTGGGTCCTAGGTAATAGAGTCCATCAAGTTGTTTAGCAAAATCAATCGTCTTCGAGGTTTTGGTATCCTGAATTTCATAAGATTGATTGGAGAAGATTAGTTTGCAAAGAGAGGAATTTGTAAGTTGACTGATGGAAATGAGATTAAGTGAGAAGATAGGAACATAAAAAGCATTAGTTAATACTAAACCAGAGATATGAACTATTCCTATATGTGTAACAGGTACTTGTTGGCCATTGGGGAGCCTCACTGTCAAATTACTGGCAGTTGTTTATTCAAAAAATAATTCCAGACTGCATACAATGTGATCCGTAGCACCTGAGTCCAAGATCCAAATGGATGAAGGTAAATACGGTTTGACAAGTGAGTGTGTACCTTTATCATCTTTCGTGAGTGTATTTATTTGCAATACTAAGGGCGGACTGGTCATAGGAACTTTTCCATTGTGTAGTAATTCCTTCAGTTGGTAGTATTCTTCCTAAGTCATAATGTAGTTAACACTCGGTGGTGTGCTTTCTTCCTGATCTTCTGAGGTGCAGAGGGTGTTGTCTGAAGAATTGTCGAGGTGCATTTCGATTTGGTTGGCAGCCCTGAATCTGGACCTGTAGGCATCTTTGGACTGGTAAGTAGTTGATTTATTGTTGTTGGTTGCAAAGTTGGGAGGAAAACCGTGTTTCCTGTAACACTTCTCTTCCATATGCCCTAGGAGTCACACAGTAACTGCATACAAGTTTTTTTGTCGACTGAAAAGTTTTTTCTGTATCTGTTTTGGTAGAATGCTTGAGAGTCAGGACCTTTTGAACGAGCGGCAATGTGTGAATAAGCCCCTCAAATCCTCTATCTCATTTCTTGTGTACTAATCCTGTCCTTTTTAATCTTAACCTTTCATTTATATGAGTCCCACTTAAATGGAAAGTTGAGATTAAAGGGGACAGAGTTGGTACACAAGAAATAGGATAGAGGATCATGTCCCGTGAATAAGAGGAAATTAGCTATCTCTCGTGCTGTGCTACTATAGAGAAGACTTTCTTAATATCAGGTAACGGTTCCATCAACATAATTTGAGAGCGTACCGTAATATATGAGTCATTTAAGCCCTTTAAAAAACGTATAACACTGTCATTCTCTTGGTATGATTTGATGATAGTCTGGACATCACATGTGCATTGAAGTTGACACCTACATCAGGGCAATGGTCTTAGGTTGGAAAACTCATCCCAAAGCATTTTAAAGTTTGTGTAATAGTTGGATACCGAGAGTTTTCCCTGCATTAGCCTTTGTTTGGATCCTTACTTGCACAAGGGAAAGGAAAGGAAATATGGAGAGGAAAAGAGGAGAAAAGAATGGAAGAGAAATATGATTTCTTTTCTTTTGTTTGTTTTCCTAATTTATCAAAGGAGAGAATTGAAACTTATATTGGATAAAAGAATTTCTTGAGACATTTATGCCCGTAGTCCAAACATGAAAGAACCAAGAGTTAGAAAAGCATTCTGACAACATCCAAATAATTAAAACATTAACTATTTGAAACAACGGAAACGTGATGAACCTTATATACATATACGAAAACATCTGAAGCCACGAGAACATCATTATTTCGTATATGCCAATAACACACCCAGTAATCAAATCAACTATTTCAAAACCCACTTCGTAGGTTCATCAATTTTCAACAAAAAAGACTGCACATACCTTACCTCTTTGGCGCAGAAGAACAGGAGTTATGCAGAAGAAAAGGGTGCGAGTTGTGTAGAAGAAACAGGCGAGCGTTGTGTTATGCGTGGAAATTGTAGCTGAGAATGTCATTTTGTTGAGTTAAATAAGGATATAATGGTAATTTACGTATAGTAAAGTTATCTTATCTTCAATTTCTCCTTCTTTCCTACTAATTTGGTGGGAAATACATTTAGCTCAAATTTCTCTCCTATTCTCCTCCATTCTCATACTTTCCTTTTACTTATTTTTTTCCAAACAATAGAAAGTAAGAGAATTATATTTCTCTTCCTTTCTTTTCTTTTGTTTTCCTTCAATCCAAACAAAGGCTTAGTGAATAAATTTCTTCTTGAAGGTCTAAAATACAGAAAGAGTCTGCTTGAGCGAATCTGTCTTGTAGGTCCTTCCATACCTCTGCAGCAAAATCTAACCAAATAACAATTTGAACAATAGAATCACTTATATAACGCATTTACCATGATAACACCATTGTATTACATCGTTCCCAATAGGCATATATAGGATCATTTCTGTTTAGCATAACGATACTATCATTAATGAATCTTAATTTATTTTTTTATAACAATGCCATTCTCATTGACCTAGACCATGAATAGTAATTTGGTCCGATCAGTGGAGACGACACGAGGACAAGTGATGGGTTTTCATTGGGATGAAGATAATATGGGGAAGCTGGGTGGTCTTCGGGTCTAACATTGTTTAGATTTTGGTTGCCTGTGATACTGGCATAAGATAGCCCTCCTGACATATTGAAGATGAAGGGGACCCAAAAAACGGAGAATGCACAGCAACGAAAAGAAGAAGTAAAAGAAGATAAGAAGAAAACAAAGGAATATTAGAGCTCTGATACCATGAAAAGACCAACGAAGGTAGGACAAGTTTTTATCCTTTTTGCCTCAGCATTTGCTGAACAGTGGATGCCTTTATATAGGCACGATTACAGACAAAAAGATAATAAGAAAGATAGAGAACCATCTAGAATGACAAGGCATTAATGAGTATTACAAGGCGTTGGGGTCAGAGCAGAAAAACTGAGGCCTTGTCCTACTTAGCTGGTCCTAGGTAAAAAACAAGAAGCCTCTCCTTCATTGTTTGTGTAAAAGCCAGAAGAGTCTCCTTCTTTGTTTGCGAGTGTCGCAGCTCTGGGTAAATCTTCATTGTAGGACGACGAAGCTTCTACTCCTGGTGTGCGCTCCTTTGACAGTGCCATTGCTAGTATCTCCATGCCGTCGAGGTTTAGTGCTGATACAGCAACACACGAGACCTACCAACAACATGAGACCCCAAGCTGAGGCTATAGCTTTTGCCCAGTTCAACGATTGCTCCTCCATCGATCTTTCTTCTTTCGATCGGTGACCCTTTTGCAGACTTCGATCCAACCTTCCTTTGGTCTCATTGTCTGTGTAGTTTATTGCTGTTCGTCAGGACATTAGGACTCAGAAAATGGTAACAGTGTCAGCAATTATATGATGCACATGGGCTCAGCTTAAAAGGGGCAAAAATAACATGGGGCAGCCTGATGAATTTTAACAGCTGAGACCTCCGCTTCTGATCTTTGTAAAGCCACAAAAGCTATAAATTATGTTTCTGATTGATACTTCGTTTTTTTCTGTCTTTTAAAATAGAAGCTATTGCGTGAAAAGGAATGCTTATTTTGCTTTCCAGTTTTTTAAGATTGCAGACTAAATGACAATACATTAAGAAAGTTATGAGCTTTAAATATTAGGACAGGAGGTTTTTAATGGGTTACACCTCGAAAGTTAATCCCTATAAGCTAATCACTGGCATTAAATGTATAGACAAAACCATAAAGATTAAAGATATGATCAGGCAGATGCAAAAGTTAAAATTAGCTTTTGCTTCTGATATCCCGTTATGACATGCACCAATTCTCCAGCCGCAATCAAGCAATAAACTAGTCCTATCTATGGTCGACAATCTTCACATATGTTCAGTCGCCGGTGATAGCTCCTTCACTGTTGACCTGTGTCTTCTTCAAGCGCCTGAAACACGTCAATGGTGACCCGTAAAAGAAGCAAATGTGCTTCACACATCGCCTTCCAAAACCATGAGCCATTGTTGGACAATTTTGTTCTTTCTGATATTGTTGGATAATTATTAATTGTAATTTTTGGTTTTTCAACAACTTATCGGTTAAGTTACGTAATTTGATTCAGATAAAAGTAAAAAAGTAGTTCAATAAGTGATCTAAATTAATAAGTCGAAGTCCAGGAGGAAAATGAATCCTAATTAATGTAGACCAGACCTATATCGAGCTTGTGATAAGGAAGCTATATATAAAGGTTAAGGTCTCCTGCAGTTGCTCAAATCATTCATAAGCATATGGATCCTCTAACCCGTTAAGAACACTTATATATTGAGAAAACTATAGAAAGACGTTAACTACGTGTTGGAGAACGTTTTCTGTTAAGATCCCTAGAGATTGGAGCTCGTTTTGGCCACAAAAATCGCTTCGGAAGTCAAGATGGAACCGAAATCAGGTATTCTGCATCTCTTTCATTTTTAATCCTTTCATGAACGATCTGGGACACATAATAAGGTCTATGTTACGTGTTACACATGGATCAGAGCAGTTACATGATCAGGTTTCCAAAAATGAAAGTTTTTCAGTTTTCATCCATTATGGTTTTCATCAGTTTTTTATTTCTTTTTCATTTTTTGTGTGTATATGATTGTGTAAAAGTGGTATACATAAAGCTATAAAAAACGGGTCAAAAACAAGCCAAAAAGTGTGAAAAAGAGTTCAGGATCACAAAAAATTGCCCTCCTCGTTGGAAGGCGATTGCACTGCCTGTCGGTGCTATAGTAACCACCATAAGGCGATTTGATTGATGCGTGCATTGCACGAGCCAATCACATCCTCCCACGTGGCTCCACGGGGTGATGGACGAGTAGGGCGCATGCAACACATGCATCGTTATCCTACGAGCACCAGACAGCTGGCGTGTATGTCGCACATGCCCACTAGACTCGACACACTGATGACAATGATTTAGATACATGGTGGAGCATGTATTTACGCGTCGTACAATGAAGCGCATATGCACGTGGCGAGTGCATATGAAGCACGCGCTAGATGCATCTGGCAGGTGTCATTAAGAGCGAGTGCAACACACATGCCCTTTGCCACACGCAAGCTTGATGCTTGCTGATGTCAGCGCTATAATGTTGTTGACATCATGCTAACATGAACACCATAAATTAAAAAAAGAGGAAAAATATCAGAATTCTCATAATGTTGCCTCGGGTCCTTTTAGGTCAATTTATAAGTCGGGGGAATATTTAAAGTGATTTTTAAATTTTTCTAGATTTATTACATTGGTAATTGGATTCTGAAAAAAGGCTTTAAAGCTTTTTAAGCTAATTTTGAGTGCATTTTTGTGCTTCAAATTACACATAAGGGAGATACTTAATATTTTGTGACTTGTGTGGTAGGTTTGGTATTCGAAAAAGTACGATAGTCACTCTCATTGAGAATTTTTAAATAAATGTTTGAAATAAATTTTACAGACAATGTTTTTAGTACCAATATGTGATTATTTGATTGTGCATTTGGTTTTTGCATTTATAAATGATTTTCACATACATTATACCTATATAGAATGTGAGAATAACATAACGATGTATCCCTTATGTTTATGGTCTTTTTGGGTACATGTAAGATTCTAGTCACCACAGTGGCCTTTCAAGTAAGTATTTAGATTGTACCACTTGCATGTTGAGGGATGTCTTTGATCTCATATTTAGTTATTCTGCCTACAAGTGTTGACCTTATATGAAATTTTAAGATGAACATAAAAGAATTAGATGGAGGAATGTTGTTGCTTGAATGTTCCACTCACCCACAACTGGTAGTGTCATGAGAGTTGATGGTTTGTACTCTGATCGTCTTCATGTAGAGGTCTAATTACATATATTATGTATTTAGCCCACAAGTGTTTCATAATATATGTGAACGGATTCTCTGTATAGATACTGCTTTAATGCTTCAAGTACCACTGTTATCCTACATTTATACTGATCTTTACATTGTCTTTTCTATCTTGCAGTCACCTTTTCTATAAACAACAATGCTATCACGATTGAGACTTTAAATGGTTTCATTTTCAAGAAGTGGAAAAAGGATGTTGAGTTTGTCCTAGAGATGGCCGACATCAACATGGCGATGCATATCGAGAGACCTTCTCCACTTACTGATATCGACTCAGAAGATGATAAAGTAGCTATGGTAATTTAGGAGCAGTCAAATAAGATGTGCTCTTTAAACATTAAGAGGTCGATACCAGATCATCTGCTCAGTGGATTACCAAATACGGTCATTGCGAAGAAGTTTATAGATAGCATCTCTCATAGGTAAAAGGTGTCTTCTCATGCAGAGCAAAGCACCTTGATTAAAGAGCTATTCTTTATAAGGTATACAGGAGAAGGAGACATTAGAGAGTACATTATCAGGATGGTTCACGTTCAGAGTAAGCTGAAGGCACTTGATGTACATATTCTTGACATGCTCATAGTGCATCAGGCACTTAATACTCTCCCATTGAGTTTGAGATGTTGGTGACATCCTACATCTCTCAAGCCTGGGACATCAATGCCTTAATTTTTCAGTTTGTTACAGCTGAGGAGAAGATTAAGAGTTCTTCTCATACAGCCTTGTATGCAGTGTCAAAGGTAAGGGGAAGGATAAGTCCCAACAGCCTAAGGGTAAGTGTAACCCAAACCCTCTCCACAGATTCAGATTGGACAGTCCAGCATTGCTAAAGGCCCACATGACATAAAAAGGATAAGGTGTTTGTTTTGTAAGAAGAAGGGGCACAGGAAGGTCGATAGCCCGAAGTACAAGCTGTGGAAGATTAAGCAGGAACTGTCAAGTAACTCCTTGGCCTATATGATTCATAAATCCAATGTAGCTATAACCACATTAAGTTCTTAGTGGTTAGATAGTGGAGCTTCTAATCATGTTACTTCCATAATGCAAGGGTTCAAATCCAAGAGAAGGCACTAAATGAGAGGAGAAGCTAATGGTCGACAACAATGAAGAATTGGATGCTTTGTTTGTAGGAGATGTAGGCTTCGACCTCGATATGAGGTTTGTATTGGTTTTACAAGACACTTTTTATATACTGTCTTTCAGACAAAACTTAATCTCTGTATCAGTTTTGGATAAAGAGGGATATCATTTTATATTTGATACTTCTGTTGTAAATATTTCCATCAATATAAGACATATCGGAACTGCCTTCTTATCCTACAAATTATATAGAATGTATCTTACTCCTAAGGAGATGTATACCTCTTCTTATGTTATCGAACCTATTACTCGAAAGAGAGCCTTCATAAAGGAAACATCGTACATTTTGTGGCATAAACGTCTTAGCCACATTTCCAGGAAGAGGGTTGAGATATTGATAAAGGATAACATTCTCCCAACTCTATACTTTAGTGATATAGAAATATGTATATATTATTATAAGGGTAAGTTGAGCAAGATAAAGAAAAAAGGATCAACTCGTGCTTCTAGTTTATTGGACCTTATACATACAGACATTAGTGGTCCCTATACAGTCATGTTATGCAATGTTAGATATTTTCTTATGTTTATAAATGGTTATTCCCGCTATGATTATGTGCTCTTACTTAAGGAAAAGTCTAAAGTTCTTGATAAGTTCAAGATCTTTAAGACTGAGTTAAGAACCAGTCAGGAAAATCAATAAAGATAGTTAGATCTGACAGGGAAGGGAAATATTATGGCAGACATGGGTTTGCAGGATAACAAAAAGGTACGTTTGCTAGGTATTCGGAATCAATTGGAATAGTGACTCAATTCACTATGTCAAATAGTCCTGAGCAAAATGGTGTGGCCGAAAAGCATAATTGCACCCTAAAGAACATGATGAGGTTAATGCAGAGCACAACTAACCTACTTGAATACCTTTGAAGCGAAGCCATCAAGACGATATTGTATATTTGAATAGAGTCCTAAGAAAGTCAGTAACCAATACACCTTTTAAACTCTAGAAAGGGTGGAAGCCAAGCCTTGCATACATTTGTGTGTAGGGCTGCCCTATTAAGGTAAGGTTATATAATCCTTATGAGAGAAAATTGCAACCTCATTCCACTAGTTGCTATTTAGTAGGTTATCTTGACCACTTTAAGGGCTACAGATTTTACTATAAAGAAGGAGGGGCCAGAATAGTGGAATCATAGATGATTAAGTTTCTGGAATATAATGTCCATGATGAGGGAAGATCCTCACATCCTCCAGGAGATAGCAGAATGGATACTACGATAATTTCATATCCTCCCCTCATACAGTTAGGTCCGGTGGATCAAGGTCCGAGTACCATGCCTATGCAGGCACAGGGACCGATACCTATTTAGGAAGAGATTTCTGAGGCATAAGAACCTATGCAATTACGCAGATCCACTAGAGAGAGGAGACCTGCTATCTCATCAAATTGTAGTCTATTTGGGTGAGCAAGACTATGGCATAGGACATGTTATGGATCTAGTTACTTTTACAGAAACCATTTATGTACCCCGTACAGACTAATGGTGAGAAGTAATAAAGGATGAGATACAATCTATGAGGTATAATAAGGTATGAGAGCTTATTGATTTACCTTAACATTGCAGGCTTGTCATTTGTAAATGGCTATTTAAGACCAAGGATGACACACAGGGTCAAGTTGAGTGGTTTAAGACACATTTGGTTACTAGGTGATTCACGTAGAGAGAAGGATTGACTTTAATGTTACCTTCTCTTCTGTATCCTCGAAGGATGCATTTAGAGTGATTATGACAATAGTAGCTCATTATGATATGAAGCTACATTAGATGGACATTAAAACCACTTTCCTGAATGATGACGTTTATAAGGAGGTCTATATGGAGCAACCCAAAGGATTTTAGGATCAAGATGCAACTGATAAAGTTTGTAAGTTTACTAAATCAATATACAGTCTGAAACAAGCTTCCAGACAATAGTATCTAAAGTTTCATGAGGTTTTATCCTCATTTAGCTTTGTGGAAAATAAAGTTGAAAGATGCTTATACTACAAGGTCAAGGGAGCAAATGCTTATATTATAAGGTCAGGGGAGCAAAGTTATCTTCCTATTACTATACGTGGATTATATCTTACTCACATCAAATGATTTGACCATATTGTATGAGGTAAAACAATTTTTAGCGAAATAATTTGACATGAAAGATTTAGGTGAAGCATCTTTTGTCCTCGGTATACAGATTCACCGGGACATATCTCAACACTCATTAAGCCTCTCACAAAGAGCATACATTGAGTGAGTGTTACGAAGGTTTAATATAGCTGAATGTAAACTTATTGTAGCACCTATCTCTCTTGGCGAGAGATTATGTTTGACACAGTGTCCAAATAATGAAGTTGAGAGAGAGGCTATAAGGAATGTCCCGTACTCTAGTGTAGTTGGTAGCCTGATGTATGCCTAGGTGTGCACTAGATTGGATATTGCATTTATATTGGATTACTGGGTTTATATTTGGCTAACTCAGGTGTAGACTATTGGAATGAGTTAAACGAGTGTTAAGATACCTAAAGGGTACCAAGGATTATACGTTGACATGCATAAAAGTGAACGATTTAAACCTCACAAGGTATACAAACTCCGATTTTACTATGTGTTCGGATGATCATAAATCCACTTTAGGGTACATTTTTATTTTAGCAGATAGTACAGTATCGTGGAAGAGTGACAAGCAGACACTAATAACTTCCTCGACCATACATACAGAGTTTGTTGCATGTTATGGAGCTACTACACAGGCAGTTTGGCTCAGAAACTTGATTTGTAAGTTGTCTATGATAGATTCGATAGCTAGACCCATTCAGTTATATTGTGATAATCTTTTTGCAGTGTTGTTCATTAACAACAATAAGAATATCACAGGGTCTAAGTATTTAGAGGTTAAATACTTGACCATAAAGGAGTTGGTTCAAAAAGGTAATGTCGAAGGAGAGCATATCAGGACTAAGGAGATGTTAGCTGATCCATTGACTAAAGAACTTTGCCCACTAGTGTTTGTTAAACATGTATCTAGTATGGGTGTGTTAAGGTCTTTAGACAGCAATAGTTAGAGATCACTGTATTTGCTCCTTTAACGTTTGTACATTT